>JAHWFP010167705.1:332853-345613 GCA_023313725.1 Lithobius niger | reverse complement strand
GTACAGTGTGATGTAACTAGTATTTTTATTTCTTTGTCACCTGAAGAAGACAGCAGGAGATATATTTTTTATAATTTTTCAAAGCTGTCGAAAATTTGTGAAAATTGTAAACTGGTTTTCGCTGTTTTGAGAGGTGCGTAAATGATGTCGTCTGCTTTGGAATAAGAAAACCTTATCACAGTTCTCTTTACAGTTTTATCTCTCAAAGACGTCCATAATTTGCTTATTTACCTCGGTCTAAAGTGGTGCACGATGTAAATCCAAATCTGGAGAGTCGCTACGTGATGCAATGGCCGCCATCTTTTTTTTTCTTTTCGAAACTCGCGGAGGCAGCGAACGAACACGAAATAGCTCGGGAAAAAATTAAATATTATTGGCTAGAAACTAGTCTCGTGGGCAAAATTGGCGGGAAATTGTAGCAGACGCATGCCTTTATTAAATGAATGCTCCAGGACCGATCAATGCACCACGGGGACTGACGTACAGCTCGATAAAGTGGCTCCCGTAAATTCTACGGGTCCGGCGTGCAACGGCTGGCTTGCCCTCCCGTTAAATTCACAGGTCCGGCACGCAAAGGGTTAAAATGGTGTGTTAAAAATCGGTCAAGTAAAAATATGTTTGGATCAGTATTTTTTTTAAAACACCGAACCAAACACCCTTGGTTCGGTTTGATACAGCCTTAGCATTTAGCCATTTTATGAAATTGAAAATAAATTTGATAACATGACTGGTATTGTCACTGTTCCCTGCAATAACAAAGCTTGCTTATTGCCATTGGTCTGAAATTTGTAAATTCTTTTTTTCAGAGTGAAGTATTTTTACCACGGTCGGTTAGACTGGGATGAAAAAAGCTCTGCGGGACGTTATGTTCGGGAAAACTGTAAACCACTGCGGGTAAGTTTACATAACTAGAAGTCTGATTTTAATTATCCATTCTTACAGTATTTGGGAGGTCATTTCACACTAGGTTGGAGGAGATGACTGAATTTTCTGCATTAAATTAAGGGAATTAAAATATGTACAGTTCAATGAAATTTAGGTCGTCAAATTTAGAGGACTAGTAAATTTGGAGGAAGCACTAGGAGTTGAACACAAATATTAGTTGTTAAATGCAACATGTGTACAAACTGAATGGCTACAGTGTAGAAAGGGTATACTTTTATTGTGGCGTAAGTCTGAAAAGCTTATGATGACTATTATACAAGGGACGTAATGCTGAAATACGTTTGATGACTTGTTTTCTGAAGCTTTTTGCCGCTTTATTGATTCCTATTAGTCAACGTAGGTTTGAGTGTGAAACCTGCTGAAAGAACTGAATTTGGTCTAGCGCAGTGAGGCTACTTGTTGCTATTGCGAAACATATACATTACCTGTACATTTTAGAATTTTTATTCCTTTTTATTTCCTTCTAGAGATATAATTGATTAATAGCCAATCCGTAGCTCGCTAACCACGAAGTGTGGGTCTGCACTTGTCCAAAATACAAAAACCCCGAACGCGTGTCCCAGTCATCTCTTATTCTCTAGTAATCACCCTGTTCTGACGTAAGACGAAAAACGAAGATTACTGGCAATGGCGAAAGTCAACACATGAAAAGAAGACGGCATTGGGGAAAACTTGGCTGTGCCTCCGCCGTCCAGTATCCTACCCGCTCCCGCAAATCGATACTTAAATCACCGTCTACAAAGGTTTGCAAACCATCTCCAATCTGTCCGAGACCATCCCTCTGTGATCAATCAAGGGTATCAGCTGTTTTGGGCCCCAATGTTGACTTCGGTGAAAGATCAGGAAACGAAAGCAGTGGAAGGCCACCTACCAAAGCTCGACGCGGCTTGCCCGGCATCAGCGTCTCGCCGCATCCTTCGACCATCGTACCGACCGGCTTTGAATGCTCTGCTGCCAACACGCTAGCGGCTCTCACTGTACCTTGCGTGCCAGCAGAGGCCATTATTCGGCCGTCTACTTCGAAGGCTAAAACCATTTTTGAACTTCGTGACGTCTTATTTTCTGAGGTTGATTTATCACTAGTAGTGCGCGAGCACTAAAATCTCTTGTCGAGTCGAGTTTGACCATAATGTTTCGAGTCGAGTTCGAGTTTTTGACAGTTTTTTTATGTGGACCTAAACCGACACTTGAGAAAATATTACATTTTATTTTATGTTTAACCCTTTCGGGCCTAAGCCCATTTTCAGATTCCTGTCTGAAAAAGCCTATGGCCAAAACATGGCTGCCATTAAAAACTTGCAAGCATTGGTAAAATAATTTGCAGCAAAATAACTAAATGCTCTAGGCACTTGAAAATTTGCAGGGACCATGATTATATTGTAAGGTAGCCTACAAAAATATTTTTGGGACAACTGGGTTAATTTTTTATAATGAAAAAAATTAATAAAGTTGGATTAATTATAAGCGCTTATAAAAATATTCAACTTTAGCAACCCTTACCTAAATACTGTTAGGCCTATAATCAAAATCATCATGAATAACTCTTAGTCTGTTTATCTATAAGTTACCACTCCAATTTTTGTGACTATACAACAGAAAATAAATTATTAATTAATTATTTTGTGATTTGGGGTATTTCGCATCTTGCGTAACCAAAACATGGCTGCCAGTAAAAATTTGCATGCATTGGTATAATAATTTGCAGCAGAATAACTAAATGCTCTAGGCATTTGAAAATTTGCAGGCACCATGATGATTGATGATATTACAAGGTAGCCTACAAAAATATTTTTGGGACCATTGGGTTATTTTTTTATAATGAAAAAATTAATAAAGTTGAATTAATTCTAAGCGCTTATGCAAATATTCAACTTTGCCAACCTCTTGCCCAAATTCTGTTAGGCCTATAACCAAAATGGCCGTGAATAACTTTAGTGTGTTTACCTATAAGTTACCCCTCCAATTTTTGTGACTATACAACCGAAAATTAATTTTTAATTAATTATTGTGTGTTGGGACATTTTGCATCTTGCGTAACCACTATAGTTAGGCCTATAACTTAGGAACACACTGTAAGTAGGCTAGAAATAAACTTACTTTTTATTTTATTATAGATGTATGCAAACTTGGTAGCATTATAGTAGTAACGCTATCGAATCATAGTAATAATGAACAGGCTTGTATTAATTTTTTTAACACTGGTGCTTGTGTATGCATTCGCCATGAAGTCCCTTGGCGCATCGTGCACATACAGTTCTTAAACGCCTTGCATGGTTTGGTTTACTACACATTGAACATCTCCTTTCAAGTTTCCCAGGAAGTTTTCTAATACCACCACGAACAGAAAGGCTTGCTTGGTCGTTTCTTTTAGCAGACAGATGTTCCTCTGCCATTCCAGAAACCACTTGTACAGTAAAATGACAGCGACCCAATTTTGATGTAGGGTTACGCTCCTTGAATAAAATGTAGGAATTTAGCACATACGTCCAACAATATTGAAGGCCACTTTCTTCCAATACTTCAGAGTTCTCCTTTCATCTAGATAGCAGTAAAGCATCATGTCGTTTGAGTCGATTCCTCCCAAAAATTTATTGTAAATTCCTATCACAGCAGGTTTTGTTACAGGAGAACATTTTTTTAGTGATTTTTACATCTTGTGCTTTTGCATATGACGAAGCTAGAAGCACTGCCTGTTTTTGTGATTTTTTTTCACGATAACCACACATTAAAATTTTCCCCTTTCGAAAATACTTTTTTTCTCCAATACCAAACTTTTTTTCAAGCCATCAGGTATGCCTTTTCGATTTTTTTCGGATTGTCCCAGTCAGATAAGTTTTTTTTGCAAGCAAGTCCGTGATAAGTTGTACACTGGTAAATAAGTTATCACACACAACATGAAACCCCTTCATGAAATAGTTTCCCATTTTTAGTAGTTCGTACACAACAGAATATCCCATTCCTTTGGCCCTAGTTTCAGTATTGTCACGTCCAGCACCTTGATAAATAAAAAACAAGGCAGTAATTTTTTAGAGTCACAGCATCCATAGCTTGATCCCCCAGCGATGATGGTGTTTATTGGGCAGATATTGTAAAAGCTGAGTGTGGTTTTTAGTACCTACTAGACTTTCGTCTACACTTAAATGTTTATTAGGCGAATAGTACATCCTGAATACTTTATTTGCGTGATCAGCAAGTGGAAGAAATTAGGCACGTGGGTTGTACAACTTGACACCAACATTGTATGTTCTGGCAACATCGCCAAGATGGAAAAATCGCAACAACATTTTGAATCGATCACGTGAAAACACTTTCGAAAACCACGGAACGTATCCAGTCTCTTCTTTTTCCCAATAGGAACGAATGGTTGGCTTTCTAATCAGGCCCATGTTGATAACACGCGAAAAATGCCTTCATTTCAACTGCAGTAGTTTTTACCCAACGAGTTGCTTTTCTTCTCTGTTCGGTCATTTTTCGAAGCGTGGCGTCGGCGTATTTGTTTGTTTCACCAACGATGCAAGCCAAAAACTGCTGTGTCAACAACAATAAAGAAAAAACTAGTGGATTTTTGCAGCTTGTTGGAATATGTTTAGGTCCAGTCATTTCCAAAAATTCGGGATCTGAATCCGATTCAGTTCTCCTTACTTCACGCCAGTCGTCATCGTCCGAATCTCCATTATCGGCGGCCACATTTCGACGAGGAGATCCACGTCCGTGTCCGTTTGCAACACTTTTACTCGAAATTGAACTATCATCACTACTGGTATAGCTGGAAGAACTATCACCAATATAATCATCATCCGATCCTCCAAAACGACCCATAAATTGAGCAGAATCGGCGTCGGAATCGCGATCCGAAGCGCTAGAAGAAATGGCGGCATCCATCTTGGCTTCGTTCGAGGCTGTTATGTGTCGGCGTTCCAAAAAAAAAATTAAATTCAAACGTCAGAGGCAACAAGCACTGCCATTGGCTGCTGATTTTGGCGCGAAAATGGTTGCTAGACACTACTAACGACATCTGGCGGGCGCAATTGGAAGCGTTACTTCGCAAAAGCGCTTCAACTTGGGCTAACGATGTATCGTTCGTTAGGCTTTTTCGACGCTATTTTCGTGTGACGATATTTAGGTCTAAAAGGGTTAATACTTTACTGTTTCTTTTTCCTTACGTCTCGTTTGTATACGTTCTGCAGAATCGGAACTCGCAAAAGGTTGTTGTTGATCGTTGTCAGCCATTGCGTCCTGTCAAGATGTTACGCTCGCGTGGATAATCGTGGACCAGGTGTACCAGGTCACGCAGTTAGTAACCACCACCCAAGCCACTTCTGTATTTTTTCGTAGCCAAAATGGCGCTTGAAAGTTAAAAATTTCCGTTTCTTTATGATGGCTGAATGACGTCATCACTTGGCATGGCTGCTTTTGTTCCTATAATAAACTCTTCTCGTCCCGATTGGCTCGCGGCACGTGACCGTTGGCTAGTAACGTCACGCTAAGCGAGTCAAGGCCACATCCATTGGAGCTAGCGGGCTAGCATGGCGGCCTACGCTAATGCGTGAGCGCTTTGGATGGTCATGAATATAAGGAAATAAAACAACTTTAAACTACTTCTAAAGTATTAAAAACATTAAAAAAAGTTTGAAAGGATAGATGTTGAAAATTAAATTCGGCAAAAGTGGTGGTAAGAAATTACAAACTTGAAACCCACATTTTCAAACTCGAAGACTTGATATTTTCGAGTTTGATAGGAATTGTTCGAGTCGAGCTTGAGCACCATGGGAAACTCGACTCGGCTCGAAACTTTTGAGGCCACACACCCCTAGCGGCGCCCAGTCAAATGGTTCGATCGCTACCGCTGATGGAAAATGGCCAAATTTTTGCTTTCTGATTCGGAAAAAAAAACGAATGAACACGACATCTTTGCAGTTTTTAGTGACACTGCACTCAACTAAAGTGCTTTTTATAAAATTATAGACATCGGTAACAACATTTTGTTTACAGAAATTGATGCACAACATACCAGGTAGCGAATTTCAGCTTAAGTGTTTATCAAATCTTTTCCCTCTGGAAAATTATTTTATTATGATCGGTGCATCCTTAGTGGGAACAACGATTTTTAGCCTAACTAACATCGACTTTCGGACGCGCTTTGTTAGATTTTAAATTTTAGCTCATTACCGCCTGTAATTTAAAAAAAAAAATGGTTCTACAAAACTGTTAAAATCTTTTATCTGATTTTTTCTGTGCACCTTAATGAATATCTGTTTATGTGTGAGTAGTAAGTGAAATAATTGTGTCCAATAGCTTTCGTAAAAATATTGTGCCTTATTCCTTTTGGTGAAGGAAAAAGAATCCATACTCATTCCATTAGTGACGACAATTTTTTTTAAATCGCTCGTCAAAAGGTTAAGCAATAGAAACAGAATTTTGCCATTGCATTGGCAATTATCTTCCTTTTTTTAAATTGCCAACTTTTTTTTCTTCTTATTCCTCCATGATCAATCATGCGGCCCATGCAATTCATGCAAACTGGCATTATTCTTCCTCAAAAGCTGCATTGAAAGTTGGTAAAGGCTTGGAATTTTGCTTAGATTAGTACGTAATGGCACCTACATGTGTCCGTAATCAAATGTATAACTTTGCATGGCTTTACCATAACGTATTTAACATACTTCTGTTGGGATTAAATTTGTTGGAATTGCTGTGAACATCCTAAGTTATGATGTATTATTTTATTTTTTTGCAGAGATACCTTTTAAACGAAGATGAAGAACACCGCCAGTTGTTTGATTTGGTGGCACAGATGTTGGAGTATGAGCCGTCGCAGCGCATTACTCTGTCGGAAGCCATCAAACATCCGTTCTTCGATAAATTACCAGAGGAACACTGCATTGACCGACAGTCAAAAAACGGTCTACGGGAGCGATCTCACAGCCTGAGCCGGTAGAATAGGTCTTGCTACCTTATCAACGATATTAATTATTCGGAGGGTTTATTATTAAGTCTTCCGCGTGTATGTCGAGACAAGTAATTGTCGCATTACAGTGGACAACTCTCTTGCGACGAAGAAAGTTGGCACTGTTCCGGCCCAGGCATTGAGGTGGCTCCGAGAGCAAACATTTTAACTTTTTCCCTTTCCTTCTTTCCCAATTCTGAATCGTGCTTGTGCGTTTCACTATAGAGGAAAAGTGTTAGGTGTTGTAATATTAGATCGGTGTAAATGTCTGTATTGTTTGATCATTTTGTCACAATACTTTGTAAATACAGCTCATCAACTTCAGATCCATATTGTATAATGCAAAGTTCATATTTTTCTACTTCATCATCGTGATAGCTGCATTTGGATTGTTAAGATTTCTGTACTTAACACAAGTTCACGTCACACAAACTAGCAGTGCTTCTTAACGAGGAATGCAAATGTCGAGTGACTGTAATTGCAACTATCTTAAATTTGAACGTCATCATGCGCATTTGTAAGTGTATTATAATCGGGAGTTTTGTGATTATTTAAAGATTTTTTGTGAATAAGAACGATGGAGCAGTGAAGCGAAGGCTTGGACAATGTCATTTAAGTTAAGTCTAATGAACTTTGTTGTGATGTAAATTAAAAGTCTGGAATTTTATGGAGATGTTCGGAATTTGCTGAAACGTGTACTTTTCTTTTTTATAAAAAAGAAGATTAGAACTTGCTTCCTTTTTTTTTTTGTGTTACAGTAAATGATGCTGTTAGACCATCAATTAGGCATCGCCCAAAAAATTATTTGGTTTACGGGCTACCCGGCATTTTATTTTATTTAACTAACCACGACACCTAGCTCAACTCAAAGCTGAATATTGCTGTTCTGTACGAACCCTGATTGGAATGTCAAAATTTGATTATTTTTTTTTAGTGGGTGGACCAAGATTCAAATAAAACCCGCTCCAGTAAACCAAACAATTACTTTAGCTGAACACTTTGTTCACCCAAACTCCCCCCATTCACAAGTTGGATGGTTTGCAGACAAGAATGAGGAGTTGCTTGTTATATAGTAAAACCGCATTGTTGCTTGCAATAGCCTCAAAAATATTGTTATGCGAGTTTTATGAAAATTTAGTTTAACTGGATCTCCATTTCTGGGAACAGTTTGAGTTAAGACCTTTTTTCAAATCCTTTTGAATATGGGTGTGCGAGTAGAATAAGTTTAATTCAAGTCGAGCCGAGTTTCATTATTTGGTGACATGTTTTGTATACTCGTTTCTTTTTAACCCTGAGTCCCCTTGAGCTTCAAAGCCCCGTTGTGAAGCAAAAATGTTCATAATTGCACATAATAGACAGAGACAGGCACTTAGCGCGGGCGGTGCGGCCCCGCGAATCCCGCGGATCGTCAAAACAACTCAGAATGCAACGCCGATTTCACTCAGTCGAAACTGACACATAAATACGCCGAATCCTACAAGTAGCTTGCCCGCGGAAAAACGTAAACCCCGCGGATCCTGCGGATTTTCAAATTTCCCGCAATATCCCACAAAAGTAAATTTTATAACATTTAATAATATTAATAAACAAAATTTATTTGTTGGTAGCACTAACGAAGTATTTATTCTTATTCTTGCGAAAAATGTTGGCCACGATGATCTACGTGCACTTGCTACGTGCACGCAACAGATATTCGTTAAGGTGCACACAAAAAATCAGATAAATAGCTTTAGCCTAACAGTTTTGGAGAACGATTTCATTAAATTACGGACGGCAAGAACTAAAATTGAAAATTGCCGATGTGAAAAAACGCGTCCGAAAGTCAGCGTTAGTTAGGCTACAAAACTTGGTTCCCACCTTATAGGCAACAGTGTGAAGGTCTATAGGCTCCTTTTCTGTTTCAGTTTTGCATCGTAACTACTGTTTTTACTTTTTAATGCAGTGAAACTTCATCTTTCTCGTAATTTTCAACGACGAACTGAACAGCGCTCACGAGAAATCTGAAAACGCGCTATGGCTGCCATTGTGAAATCGCTCGTCAGCCAATGAGAGCGCGCCAAATCGGTCACGTGGTACCAATTGGCCAATGAGGGAACGCGATTGTCATTTGCTTGGAAAGGTAGCTTGACATAGCCAGAAATAGCCTCTTATACTCCGTCTGATTGGCCAATGCCAAATAGGCATCGAGAAAATATGTTGAGAGGCCTGGATAGACGGGAATTCCAGCATTTCAACGAATCCAAGATGGCGGTGCCCAGTCAATTGCTTCGATTGCTACCGCTGATCATGAAAATGATCAATTTTTTGCTTCTAACTTCGGAAAAAAATGAATGAGCACGACATTTTTACAGTTTTTAGTGAGAGTACACTCAACTAGAGTGCGTTTTGTAAAATTATACTCATCGGTAACAACATTTTGTTTGCAGAAATCGATGCACAACATATCGGGTAGCGAATTTCAGCGATTCTCATGTCGATATTTTGGCCGAAAATTTCATTTTTCGACCGGCACTTACCCTTAAAAGCTACCGACGTGTACACATCGTTGCCGATGTATATCTACGTTCATACTGCTTAAAAGGTTAATGTTTTTTTTGTCTACCCTGCTACGTAATCTTATTTTACAGTTGTAGGCTATTAGGATGAAGTAGCCTTAATTATTATTAATCCTTAGTTTTATTTGAAGTGTGCTAGGCCATTGTTGAAAATTTTATTCTGCAACAATCTAGAAAGTAGTGTACATATTGCTTAACGAATTTTAAATTCTGAAAAGTCTTGCTTGACAATTTTGAATTTCATAAGGTCACTTGAAAAAAATAAAGTTGGTTCTCGGACCGTTTTTTGAATTCTGTGCGGACAGATTTTCTTTTGTTGTAATTTTTCATTATATTGCCTTACATTTTTTAGGGCGTTATTATTTATTTTGGTCAAGTAAAGAACACTGCCTCATAGTTCGTCTTACTGCATGTATACATACAATTATTCAATGACAAGATTGGTAATTTATGTCATGGTTAACTAAGACCATTTTTGACCTGAAACTTATTTTTGGTGGTTTATTTTTTTTTCGTGAAAAATTTGGTGCAACAGGCCTGAGAACCAACTAGCCTATTTTTTTTTTATTGCCTAAACGTTTATTTTTGCCCCTCGTAATGCCGCTGAAAAATGATTTCGGGCAGCGGAAAATGCTTTTTTCTCCCCCCGCATAATGCCGCTAAAAACTGAGTTTTGATCCGCTGAAAATGTTGTTTTAACCCCGCGCTAAGTGCCTGTCTTTGATAATAGAGGTGTAATTCTGATTGAATTAGATATTTTGGAACTTTTCTTTTGGATGTATTTAATTCCATAGCCTCTTTTAATTACCTTAATTGATGTTTTTGTTGGTAGTGTCGTCAAAATGAACATGAAATTGGTTTTATTTGCTGAAAATAGCCCTTGGTGGTTGTAACTCCTGAAAAACTCAACACGACTGCCATTTTGATCGCGTTCGAAAGTCTGGATTCCCCGTTTTCTTGCCTACTTTAAATGACGTCATCGATTGAACTGCTTCATTTCAACGTCTCGTTTTGAACCTCCTTCAGTATGGCGAGCTACAATTGGTTCGTTCATGGCAAGTGACCACTGATCGCGTTGGGGCCAAGCTTATAGCCATGTAGCATGCACACTACTTTTGCGGACAGCCGGCAACGAGCACGATTGCGGCCGAAAACTGATCTCGTTCAACGATCGTGACTATTGATTAAATAAAAACAACTTCAAAATACTTGTTTGGTGTTAAAAAACATCTCAAAAAAGATTTTTCGGAAGAAGAACCAACCAGCAGATGTTATCACTTCAAGGTTTCCCAGACACTGCAAGTTGAATATTTTTGTACGACCATTTACATAATCTATTGTCAATATTTTAAATTGGGTATCGACCAAGTCTAGTTCTACCAAACCCGGATTAGATCCGAACCAAATCCCCCAAAAAACCTTTGCTTCAGCCTTTTGTCTTTTATACAGACTAAATTTTCTCTCCACCGAACAGATTTTCAATAACTGAACTGTTTAAAGACAATGAACATTTTTGCAGCCATTTGAAAAGCTGATGAAAACACGCTTCGAATGGCCTATGTCCAAATCGGCAAATCAGCTAGACAAAAAAATTTTTGCCGAATCCTAAATATCCGGCTTCAGATCCGATTCCGGTCAATCTCCTATTCCTAATTCACGAAAACATAATAAAATGGTCTGAAGTATATTATTATGGAACGTCGGAAGAATACCGTCAGTTTTTTTTTTTTTATGCACTAAGAATTACCTGCTGAATAATGTTTTTCTTTCATTTTTGGGGCAAACGCACCGTTTGGCTGTGGTTTAGGTCCCTAAGTTAGCACTCCGGAAGGCAGGCTCGAGGCAGACGGCGCCGCACAGGAAAACATCAAGTGAAACGCCAAACAGATGCCTGTACCTGCCTGACCTAACCGACAATAACAACCCACTTATCTGAACTGTTTACGGGAAAAAGATATCAGCTGGGAACATGGAAGAAAACGGGCTCTTGTACGTCTGTCAGTGCTATAGTGCGACATTCATTAATTTCTGACGGCCAAACCAAGCCTTTGCCCCGAAAATGTTCAGCTGATCATTTTACCTCATTCTAGCCCAACGAGAAGCTAATCGGAGGAGTCCGTATTCTTCCGATAAGCCATTATTATACAAGCATATAGGGATCGACTGAGTCCGGATATATCCGGATCCGGCCATTATATGAGCCGGATACCGGTTGCAACACAACCAAAACATGTCGCCGTAAACACGTTGCATGCCTCGGTAAAATAAATCGACGTAAAATAACTAAGCGATATTACGGGTATAAAAAATTGCAGACGTAATAATTACAGTGTAAATTAGTGCACAAAAATATATTTGGGATAATCGTAGTAGGTTTTCATAACTAAAAAAAAATTTTGAAGTTCGACTACGTAAATGCGCTTACGAAAATATTCATCTTCCGTTGCAGTACATGGGGTACCTTGAAACGATGGTCCTCTGGTTATTCTTCCATTACAGCGTTGTTTACGGCTTCCGAAATCCTTTTTTTTAAGTTTTTAATACCGTAGAAGTAGTTTTATTCCTAATTTGTATTCTCTATCGGTGATAGCAATCAGTTTACGGTCGCCATCGCGCTTCCACTTCCTGCCGGCAGTCCTCCAATAGACGCGCACGTGCTAGCTTCAATGGCTGTGACCTTGACTCGCTTCGAGTGACGTCACTTGCGACTGACCCCCGCAGCGATAGTGATCACGTGCAAATCGGGGAATCCCAGCTTTCCAACGCGACCAAGATGGCGGCTGTTTGTTGCGTTACGACAGCTTGAACCAAGGTCTAGTTTTAGCAAACAAAAGCAATTTCACGTCAATTTTGACGACACGGCCAAAAAAAACATCAATTAAGGTAATTAAATGAATCCAAAATAGGCGTGCCAAAGTACCTAATTCAGTCGGAATTATACCTCCGTAAATTCTTGGTTGTATGCAATGGCAGTTTTTCTTTGCAAACGGCGCTTTGAATCAAGAGTGCGTCGGGACGTTGCCGACGTGATCTCTTGTGTACAATCTAGTTAGGCAATGGTCGGGAGTTTTAGAAACGGTTTTGAAGTGACGGTAAATTGTGGTTTGGATGCCAAGGTTAAATTCAAAGTAAGACTGTTTAATGACGACATCAAAAACTAGCAATAAATAATAGCATGATAAACCAAAGATGATTTCCATGTTGCAAGAGTCGAGACAGTTTTGTTCATAAAATGAAAAAATTAAATACAGCTTTTTTTGTGTTGGTTTCGTTCGTTTTTTTTTTTTTTTTTTTTTTTTTTTTTTTTTTTTTT
>JAHWFP010167705.1:302121-332753 GCA_023313725.1 Lithobius niger | reverse complement strand
TTTTTTTTTTTTTTTTTTTTTTTTTTTTTTTTTGGTTTTCGGCCTTTGTTATACTGTACTATACGCAATACAAAACGGAACGAAAGCAATTTAAAGCTGTAAATAAAAAGCCTATTTTGATTTTGTTTTAATGCAACCAAAATTCAATAATTTTAATCTAAAATAAGTGGACTACATACTGGTTTCACAAATATTGCAAAAAATTTTGCTAATTATTTTTCGAAATGAAGCAGTAGGCTAATCAATGAGAAATCCTTCAACTAGAAAAATGTTTTCTGACTGATTAACCTAATGAGTGCTTTGTTTAACTGTTTAAAAAAAAATTGCAGAATTTAGCAACATTGCAAAACAGTTCTGTAGCCTACATGCAATTATACTATTCTGGTACTCATTATAGCGCAAGACTTCTACGTGTTTAGTGTAAGAAAATAATGTGAAACAAAGCGAAAATTAACACCATATCTGCACCTTATAAGGGGGGGGGGGGGAAATAAAAGGGCTTCATTTCGTTTTTGTGTGTGTATTACCCGGTACCGGTCCGGCACTGACATCAAATTATCCGGATGCGGCAAAACGGTATCCGGTCGATCCCTACAAGCTTACAACACAATTATTTTTAAAAATATGCAAACAAGATACTGTGAGAGTCCAGAGAATTCGAAAAATGAGATAACACAGTAACGCTCAATCTCACAACATAGAAATTGGTCAATTTTGAAAATTTTCGACAGCTTTTGTTGGAGGTCGGGGAAACTTATCCCAACTGTCTTCATCAGGCTTAGTTAGAAGAACTGCTTTTGAATTACATCTTACTTGCTTCAGTCATTTGCAATGCGCAGCGTGATGAAGACAGTTGGAGAAGGTTCCATCGACCTACAACAAAAGCTGTCGAAATTGACCGATTTCTGTGTTGCGAGATTGAGCGTTTTTGTGGTTACATATTTTTCGAATACAGTTAAGTCTGCAATTTTTTATACCCGTAAACCGCTTATTTTACTAAGATTTATTTTACCGAGGCATGCAATATGATTATGGAAGGAGGCCACATTTTGACCGGCTAAAACAAGTTAAAAATCGTTTTAGACTCGAAAGGTTTTTTTTTTTAAATTGATTTGTTACGTATGATGACACGAAGCCAAATGCTTATTTGTGACGATATAACAATACTATAAGGCCATTAAAAAAAGGAAAGTTGGTTCTCAGGCCCTCCCGCACCGATTTTTTGAAGGGAAATAAAAAGATTCGACGCGGCCCTCAATGAGAAATTGAAATATAAAATTTCCATTCTTGTCGTTAAATAATTGTGTGGACACAAGGTATGAAGCATTATGAGGCAGTATTCTTTATTTTATCCAAACTAAAAAATAATTCCTCAAAATGTACGGAAAAATGTGGTCGTAAAATAAAAATTAAATTCCGCCCGCCCTCACGGATTTTTTGAGAAAAATGCCCGAGAACCAACTTTCTTTTTTTAAGTGGCCTAACAATATTTCATTTTAAATTGACCAAGATGCTGCTTAATGGAGTGTGTGTGTCATGGTTTTTCCCTTTTAAGGATACAACGTAAAAATGGTTTAAGCTGATGGCTTCTAAATCTGCACTTCCAGACAGCTTTGTCGAGAAAATGAATTTTTTTTTGTATTACACATCCCTACTTTAAGTTAAACGCACAGTTAACACAAAATTTTGTTCAAACAAAATATAATTTATTTGTTTTCCGCATAAATTTATTCTGAATAAACACAGGTCCTAATCACTGACAGTCAAGATTCTACTGTACTACCAAACAAAACAAAACAAAAAGTAGGTGCAGTAGAATGTTATTTTCAGTAGTATAGTAAGGCCGGGGAAAAAAAATTGTTCGGTTCTCGGGCGCGGGCGGGTCCCCAAAAATCATGCGGGTCAATCGCTTTTTATTTCATTCCTCTTACGTCGTTACCCGTGGAGTGAGGCACTAACGAAATATTTATTCTTGCAAAAATTATTGGACACAATTATTTCAAACACACGCACGCAACAGATATTCATTTAGATGCACGGAAAAAAGCGGACAAATGGCTTTAATAGTTTCGGAGAACCGTTGTTTTTTTAATTACGGGCGGTAATGAAAATCGAAAATCTCAGTGTTGACAAAAACGCGTCCGAAAGACGGCGTTAGTTGGGCTAAAAATCGTTGCTCCCACCTGATAAGCAATAATGTAAAGGTTTATAGGCTCCTTTTCCATTTTAGTTTTGCATCGTGACTCCTGATTTAATTTTTTAATGCTGTGAAACAGCATCATTCTTGTGATTTGCAATGACGAACTAAAACACTTGTCAAGCGCTCACGTGAAATCCGAAGCGATCGGCGGCGTCCCTGTTGAAATCGCGCATCAGCCAATGAGGGCACGCAAAATCGGTCACGTGGTGCCAACCAGCCAATAATGGAACGCGATTTTCAAAAGCTTTGGAAAGTTAGCCTGAAACGGCCAGAAACGACCTACTACAATTCGCCTGATTGGCCAATGCCATATGGCCATCGAGAACATATGTTGAGAGGCCTAGATTCAGGGAAATTCCAGCTTTCCAACTAATACAAGATGGCAGCGCCCAGTCAAATAATTCGACCGCTACCACTGATAAAAAATGACCAATTTTCTGCTTTTTAACTTAGGAAAAAAGAATGAGAAAGGCATTTTTGCAGTTTTTAGTGAGTCTACACTCAACTAAAGTGCTTTTAATAAAATTGTAGATATTGGTAACTACGTTTTTTATTTTTTTTACAGAAATCTATTGCACATCATGTCAGGAATTTCTGCGTTTCGCATTTCGATATTTTGGCGGAAAATTGCGTTTTTCGACCCATAGTTTACCTTCAAAGCTTCGACGTATATATACGTCATTACAGTGTTTGGGATGATTTTTTTTGGACGTATATATACATTCATACTGCTTAAAAGGTTAAAGAAAAATGTGGAGCATTTTCATAGCATTCGAAATGCCCGAGAACCAAACTTATTTTTTTTCCCGGCCTAATATCACGAGAGATTAGTTTATCATCAATAAATTTTCTCAACCAAGAGTTAAAATCCGAAGCTGAAACAATATCAGCTTGGGAATGTTACGAGTGGTTGAGAAAATGTATCAATTTGGGCTGCCTCGACTGGCATGCTTCGCATAATAGCGATATGCCTTAACAGGGCTGTGTAATGCGCGTCGGCGAATCTTCCATGGTAACCAAAGATCAAGCGTGAATTGCCGGGAAATCAAATAATGCGTCACTTGACTATTAGGTATGTCACATACGTTTAGAAATTTAGGCCTGCCAAATGCAGTTCATTCATACTTTCGTTATGTGGTGGAACCCAGGATACCAGACAAGTCGATCATACACTCAAGATCTGGTTCCCATTGCTTAATGGCAGTTACAAAATTGGGGTTATAGTCTCGGCCAAAAAGTCATCTGGTGGCCAGGAACGGAAGTGGGAAGCAACATTTTTTTTTCACCACTTTACTACGGAAAGGGACAAAAAAGACCGGGTAATCTTGTTGCACCGAGATTTCGTACAAGGCTACAAAAAAAAATTGTTTGGTTTACGAGTGAGGTTGCAAATTGAGCACCAGCCAACTAGGCATTTTGTTTAACTGACCGCATTTCTTTGACATGGCCCAAGCTCAAAGCGTATGTTGACAGCCTGAAAATATATAACATTTTTGCTAATATGTTTATAACTAACTGCAAAATAATATGGTTTTTACTGCTAGCCTAAAATACTTACCTGTATTTTATTAATGCTTTTCATATTTTGGAAAGGCTACCCGTCCCAAACAAGATTTCAAATGCTCTCCCGGTACATACAAAGGCACGCCCCGAGGCCCATGACCACCGTTAGGTGGTGCCCCGCTCCCGCTACTATTCACAGTTTGTTTCGGGACGCGACTATGAAGTCGCTACCAGATCGTTCCGACCATGAACAAAGGATTGAAGATTGCTTCTTGCTTGGGTAGAACGGGTTTGAAGTGTGGAAGACGTTTAAATAAGAGGGATCCACATGAACTTTGCAGAAAGTGCAGAGTGTGCAATTTTTCGTCTTACCAATGCTACGAACATTGTGTGAAGATGGATATAAATGTCATTCGCGAGATCGAATCTGCACGAGGTGAATCCACTAAACGCTGCGATAGGCGAAAACGGGCTCGTGAACAGTTTGTTTTGCGTGGAAATTCTTCCTCCGATCAACAACTCGACATATTATTGGACTCTGGGGATCATTCCCTAGCTTCTTTGCTGGATCTACCAAACGAAGCGTGCACAAAAACGCCCGTTATCCACAACCAGTCCGGGACTGTAGGGAATCCTCCGTCAGTGTCGTACATTGCCGCCATTGTGGCTAAATGCGTCGCGGCCGAAATGAGGCTCGTAGAAGGGAAGAACTTAAAGCAGCTGAAGAAAAACTTACTCTTGCAACTCAGCAAAGTATTGTTGACACGTTCGCAAGGTATTTGAAAGTGCCGGACTCGAGAGGGTTAGCGCCATCAACGGTGAGTGTTGCCCCACCAGTCCGAACTGACGACCCTGGGACTCGAGACGTTCACACCGCCAGGATCGCCGCAGCGTACGGACAATGACGGGTATGATATAGATGAATTATCACCTAAACGTAGAAAAATGAGCCTAATGCACGAGACTAACAGGATGATTGTGGAGAGCACTCCATTAATCTCCGACCAATCGTCGTCGGGGACCGGCCGGACACGCTCCGGACTGGAACCCTACGCATTAACTAGCTGACTGAATAGCTACCTAGCAGCGGACAGCAGGAAGCGTACTGCACGCAGTCCGGACTCCGAGCAAACCTCCAGTCCGGGACTCTGGCGGACACGGTGAATCAATTGGCTGCCACGCAACCAAACGTGCCGTGGGGTTTGCCGGGCTCTTGGGACAGCCAGTGGGCCACCTACGGGGGCCATTGGGCTTGGCCTAATTACTACAGTTGGCAACAACAACAGAGTACCATGCCAAGTATTCACGGTGCTTCGGTGACGGGTGGGGCTCCACCCACCACCCCCAGTGCTAAGTGGTGCGCCGATACACCCACTCAACAGCAAATAAAGGGGCAGCTCCCAGTGCAGTGCATTTTAGTGTCCAAGGCGTTGCGCCACCCAACGCGTCAGGATTAAGTGCGACCCAGACATCTTCGAACGTCACACATGATAGTGATCCGTGCGACGCTCAACACGAGGCGAACACAGTGAACACATCTGGGCCACCGGATCCAGATAACCCAAACGAACAAAGTGATGGGACGGACACTGTTTTGGAAGCAATAGAGTGGAAGTGGGTGGTCGATGAAGTTTACAGGTCTTTACCAACCACGTATTGCCTGGTAGTTGCGACACCGGAAGTCTCTGTGGGGGAGCCCCCGGCGGCCTCCTTTGCTAACCAAGACCGGATCAGAAAAGTCGCGTGTCATTTGCCACAATCCCAGGTGCTTTTCCGACAATTGCTGGTAAACGGAGGAACACTCAGAGACAAAGGGAAGGTTCTTTCGGCGGTGCCCCCCCCCCACCTCCGGACTTAAAGGGAAACTACTTCTTCTCTGTGGGCAACGCAGGGGCCCCAAGGACGACGCGGTACCGGACTTATGACGAAACAGACTACGTCCCCATCAAAAGTAGAATGAACATGGGGTCTGCTCTACCGCGTCCATCATGGATCAAGGTGGCCACCTCCCAGTTCGAAGAGGACGAAGTTACTTCGTGCAAGCCTTCGGGCCAATTCTACAGCCGACATGGCGTATGCAGCGGCGACCGTAAAATTGAAGGAATTTTTGGCAGTGGAGCCGGAGAACCGGGATGTGGCCGAGATCGACAGCGCAGTGAAACTCCTGAGGAAGGTGTCGGAGTTCCACACCGACGCTATCAACTGGGGAACTCGTTTGCTATTTAACTCTGTACTACACAGACGAGACGCCATTCTGTTAGGCACACAGGAACCTCTTTGCAAGGACACAGTGAAAAATCTTAGATTGCTTTCCATTCACCGAGCGACCTGGTTATTCAACGGCCAGTTACTCTCATTGGCACCCGAACTTAGGGCCAAAGTGCAACCCTTAACCAACCAACAGCGGAACCGGGGTAACAGTAACAACAACAACAACAACCCCTCCCCCCCCCCCCAGGGGGTATGGCCGTCACCAGTGCTCCGAAACCGCAGACCCATGCCCAGGCCCCCAGCAACAATCAGACCAGACAGAGCAGGGGTAGAGGGACTTCCGGTAGGGGTGGTTTCCAACGGAATAAATAGAGGAAGCGGCCGCAGGCCCCACTATACACGCCATTGACATGCTCCTGGCGCAGTCCCCCCAGCCACTACACCACCAAGTAGCCAGCAGGATACAGTGCCACCTCGGAGCCTGGGAAACTGTCACGGAGGATCGGTTCGTGCGGTCAGTGGTGGCAAGGGGTTATACCCCAAACTTTATTTCGGAGCCAAAGTTGTCAGTGAGCCGCACTGGCTCTTAAACAGGACGGAGCAGCCGGAGTACGTCAGCGAAGTGATGACGTTGGTTCAGAAAGGTGCCCTTCAGGAATCGCCCCCAAATACGGGTGTTCTATAGCCCAGCGAGGGTGATCCCAAAGCAGAGCGGGGAATCCCGGCTCATTTTCAACCTTCGCCACCTCAATGGACACATCAAGTGCGACCATTTCAAGATGGAGACGCTGGGCTCAATCCGAGGGGGCCCTCCACAGGGGGAGTTCACCACGTGTATAGACCTGGAGGATGCGTACCTGCATGTGTCATTACATCCGAGTGTGCATCACTTGTTTCGGTTGGTTTGCCAAGGGAGAATCTACCACTTTGTAGTCCCTCCCTTTCGCCTGTGTACGGCTCCACACGTTTTCACCGTTATGATGAAACCGGTGTTGGCAACGTTACATCGGCTGCTAATAGACATCCACGCGTTTCTAGACGATTGGCTGTTACATCATACGAATAGGACAACGCTAGTGCGAAACACCGAATTGTGAGTCAAGCTGCTGTCAATCTTGGGGTTGGGAGTGAACAACAAGAAGTCGAGACTCACCCCACTGCAGTCGTTCGACTTCCTAGGAGCGTCGTTCCAGACGAAAGCGTTCTCAATCCAGGCGGCGGGCGCACTGCTCAGTCAGCGATCAATCTCTGCATGGGACTTGGCGAAAGTCATCGGGCAGATGGACTCCTGTGCGACACTTGTCCCGCAAGGAGCGTGGAGAGTGAGGCCAGTACATTGGCTGAGGAAAGTGGAGTGGGGAGTCCGGCGATCTTGAGACGTCCAAATGTCTCTGGACAGAGCCCCGATCGTAGAGATAGCATGGTGGACTTGCTGCGCCAATCTGGAACAAGGAGTCCCGATTCACATTACGGTGTCAGACTGGCTTCTGCTCACGGATGCGTCCTCCTCGGGGTAGGGCACAACCCTGGGGGAAGAACAGACGGCCGTGGTGTGGTCGCCAGCGGAAGCGCGTCTCCACATCAATGCACTGGAGTTGCGAGCCGTCTACTTAGCACTGTGTCAGTGGGCACACAAGTTGAGGAAGGCGACCGTCACAGTCCTGTCCGACAACACGGCGGCAGTGTCTTACCTACGGAGGGGGGGAGGCATGCACTCCTTCTCCCTCTACCAAGAAGTGAGCCTCATCTTCCAAAAGTGTGCGTGAAGTTTGCCATTACTTTAGTTCCGAGGCACATTGCGGGCAGCCTAAATGTACTTGCGGACGATCTGTCGAGGGGAGGGGAGACCCCGACGACGGAGTGGAAGCTTCAACCAAGTGTGTGCATGTCTCTCTTCGACAGATGGGGCACTCCGACATTGGACTTATTTGCAACCAGAGCGAATACCCAGTTACCACTGTTTGTGTCCAGACTCGAACAGCTGTAGCGACGGACAGTCTGAGCTTGTGCTGGGACGGCATATTCGGTTATGCATTCCCACCATTCAAGATCCTGCAACAAGTGCTGAACAAGCTGAAGTGCTCGACAGGATCGTTGATTCTGATCGCACCATGGTGGGAGGCGGCCCCATGGTTTGTGGATCTGTGGGACCTGAAGACGGAGGACCCGGTTAGGTTGCCACCAATCAAGGACATTCTCTCACAACATCAGGGCAGGACTCTTCACCCAAATCCGGGGATCCTGCACCTTCACGGTTGGAGGTTGTGAGAAGGGAACTGGGCAGAACCGGTTATTCAAGAGCGGTGGCCGATGTGGTGGTAGAATGCCACAGAGATTCGTCGAAGCAAGGTTGCAAATTGAGCACCAGCCAACTAGGCATTTTGTTTAACTGACCGCATTTCTTTGACATGGCCCAAGCTCAAAGCGTATGTTGACAGCCTGAAAATATATAACATTTTTGCTAATATGTTTATAACTAACTGCAAAATAATATGGTATTTTGCTCCTGCTGGTGGCTGGTGCGCTGCTATGTGTTGTCACTTTATTGCTTGGGCACAATGCTATTAACATCAAGCCTGTTACGTTTGAGTTCGGTTTTAAATATTTTCATTTACCAACATGTTTCTGTGAAGGAAATCGAGTCGGGTAACTTTCCGACCTATTCACTTGTCGAAACGTCGATAGAATTAACGTCCAACCCACCGTAAGCAGAAGCTGTTATTTTCACTGATATTCTAAAATACTTAACCTGTATTGTATACTTCCATATTTGGCAATGCTTTTCGCCCCAAATAATTAAACTTGACACTCGCGTGGTTCATGCCCTGGCATTCCCCTGGGAACGAAGAAGAGTAGTCGGGAGGGTGGTCAATTGCCCGATTAGAGCCCGACGATCAACGCAAGCTGAAGCCGGTTGCAAGGCCTCGATTTTTGACTGGGTCAAAACTGGTCGACAATGGTTTATAAAGGAAGCAGTCTGGTATAATGGCCTCTACCATCTTAAGTAAGTCGGATAACGGGATACCCGAAAAGTCGGCTTCGTCAAGCAGGGAATCCACGAAGAGGTCGGGAGAAGGTTCCAGATCGTGTCCCGGATTGAGGTCGGAGGAAGCCACAGATGACGCCTGCAAGGAAGCTGAGTGGCGGTCAGAAGGGACAGAGTTCACGTCACTGTCGTCGACAGACACTACGGAACGAGATGGGTGATGGCAGGGCTCAAGTACGGGTGGTGGAGGACAGCGGAATGCTGATCGTACTTCGGATGATGCAGGAGAAGAGAAGCTGTTTGGAAGGTTTGTTGCTTGAGGAGGACAGATGATGCTTGCGGGTAGTAGGAACTGACGATGCAGAAGCTACCATTTCGTAAGGGTGTTGGCGCTATTCTCGTTGGGGAACGAGACTTACAGTAAAAGGATGGAACGGCGTTTTCCATGAGATGTGCACATCCCTGGAGGAAGCACGGAGACTCACTGGAGAGTGTCGGGATGAACATGACGACAAATCCAATGAGGGCAAGCGAGAAGCTTGTCGCTGGTTTTCTTAGCCTTGACTTGGAGTTTCAAGCGGGCACAAGTATCCAAGGCGTGAGGGAGACCCCCGTGACGTATTTGTAGATCCGGGGTGGCGACAGGTTACTGTCCACACTGAAATGGCGAAAAAGACGACCTGGGAGGTGCCGCCGGAGACCGTTGTGCGACAGAAAATTGAGGCGGCTGAATCAGTGACAAACGGACGTCGGGCGACAGGCCAGTGAGAGCGGTGGCTCCGTACTCCGACCAATTCGGAGACGGAGGGGAAGTTCGCCAGGACTATGAATATACAGACAATGAATTCGTGGACGATCAAGGCGAAATGGGGGAATATGGAGACGAAATGTACGACGGACATTACGAGGGCCATTACGATGACCAGATGCGTTATCAAGACAGGAAGCGAGGGTCAACAACTTGCCTTGCAAGCAAAGTTTAGGAAAGTACATTTTAACGAAGACGACATCTTCAGAGAAAATAGAAGCTTTAGGGAAGAACAACGGTGGCAAGAGCAACAATGGAGAGAGGAAGCGGCTAGGAAGCTGACGCAGCCGGAATCAACGCACCACGATGACCCGTTCGAAGAAGGGCCAGGATTTAAGCTGGAAAGCGTTCGCGGGGTTTACACTCAAGTACCTGAATGAAACGCCGTTCTGTAAGCAGGCCGTACCAGCGGAGTTCAACCCAGAAAATCCACCGATGGAAAGCTTGGCGACAGTGCACTTGCCACAGTCGGCAGTAGCCTTTAGACAACTGCTGAACAACGAGTCCCTCACAAGAAAGGAAGGTCAACCAATTTCGGTTTCAAAACCATTGCCTCTACATGACCCAAAGTTCGCTAAGAAGTTCTTCACTGTCACTGCAACGGGGAAAGGTAGTTCTTTACCGAACTACCGAAAAAGAGGTACAAGACCTTCACAGAGGCAGAATACTTCACGGAGCGCATGGACCTCGAAATGGACTCGACAATCAAGGCGCCAGTTTTCATAAGGACACAGATACAACTTTACGACAACGACGAAGCCCTACTTCGGTGTAGTATTAGGGCGAACTCGCATGCTGAACTGGCATATTCGGTGTCAGTTGCAGCTATCAAATCATTGGTGGCGGAGAAACCAGAGCTGAAGGAAAACCAGGCGATCAGAGAATGTCTGCACATTATGAAACGAGCGTCCTCGTTCCAACAGGACATTCCGAGACGCGATTCTAGAGTCGGCATCCACCATACCAACGAACGTGGCAGGCCAACTTAGGCTCCTCCCGATTCACGGAGCAATGGAAATTTTCGACGGGAAATTCCTCACGGTAGTACCGCAGCTGAAAAACAGGACCAAGCCACCGACACCGTCAACATCAACCATGCGAGGTCTGAGGAGGAGACCCGTGATGAGGGCATACTAGGCAGGTGGATATGCCAAGTCATACAGAGGGCACATGAAACGAGCCCGGATCATTAAGATGTACCTAGAGAAGTCAGAGTACATGAGCTCCGGCCCTTGTCAGCATCGTGGGTGTACAGACGGCATGCTGCTCGACGAGTTAGTGGCCGTTTGTAAATGGAAGACCAAGAATACGTTTATTCAGCACTATCTGAGTGACATAAGGGACGCAACGGGGCTGAAGTTGCCCAGAACATCGTCACTGGATCTAAGAAGCGACAGTAGGCGACAGGAGTTGGCCTCCAGGAGGTTAGAAGTAGTGCAGGATGAAAAGGTGGACTGGGTCTAAGAACAGCCAGTACACCAAATGAGGAAGAGAGACGCACCAAAGGAAGATGAAAGGGACACTCTTCAGGTGAGTGTCTTACGTCGGTAGTTAGGTTCAAGTAGAATGTGTTCCTAGATCCCGCCACCTTTACGACAAAAGTCAGCACGAGTACTGAAGGTAAGTAATTTGCAGATAGTAAGAAACAAAATTTTAACAGGTTAAAATTGGTTTTTACTATCGTAAAATTACTTACCTTCAGTATAACCCGTCCACCTCCCTGTTAAGGAACAAGAAAGGTTCAAAGCGAATGGGGTTTTTCCCACGGGAGGCAGGCGGCTGTAGCAGGTATTACTGCGCATCGCGCCTGGCGGTAAAAATGAACAACAGGTGTTGAAATCAAAAATTAAGGTGAATTTTAGTTTGAGCATGGGAAAAGCCAAATTTGGCATGAGTAATGAAGGTAAGTAATTTTACGATAGTAAAAACCAATTTTAACCTGTTAAAATTCTCGTTTTTTCAGTCTAACATATTTTATTAAGGCTGTACCGAGCGGGGTTTTTCTCACCGAGCTGATGCCGAACCGATCGATTTCAAAATGACTTGCTTGCTGTGCCGAGCTACCGAGCGTTGTCTGGAAGAAAAGGGTTTAATTTCAGAAGATAAAACTACATTAGTAAAAGCCTATGTGAGACCCATTGTGGAATATGCATGCCAAGTATGGTCTTTCCTTCCTCCCCCTCCCCCCACTTAATCAAAGATATAAATACTATAGAATCTATATAACGTACCTTTACTAAATCCTTGACAGGAATGCAAGGTTTATCATACCAGTATCAGCAGTGTCTGGTCCACCTAGATCTCGAATCACACAAGTTGAGGCGGCTTCGTGCTGACCTCTCATTTAATTTCTCAGTTCTTATAGGCATGACTGATACCGACCCTCTTGTGTTCTTCATGAATCGTCGAAACAGTTTTACTAGAGGCCACCCTCTTAAGCTTTAGGTTAGAGCTGTTCGCAAGGACTGTACAAAATTTTATTACTCAACCAAGTTGTAAGACCTTGGAATAGTCTTCCTTCGGGGCTGGTTGGATTGGCGAGTCTCATCCAATTTAAAAGGGACCTAAAAAAGTTCGACCTTTCAGACTTCATGAAGTAATTTTATATGATGTTTAGACTTTATGTTTTAATGTATTATGTGTTTTATATGTTCTGTGTATAGCTCAGACGTTCTTTTTACTCTTTAAGTTGGGAGCAGTGTTGGTAGTGGCATGCTAGCCCTTCTGGTATCCCTATTATTTTTGTTGTATAGTAAAATATCATTATTATTATTATGATACTGTCAAAAGGCCCCTTCTCACTGTCTGCTCCAACCACAAGTGATGTTCCGGTAAAGCCTGGATCTTGCCACTTTGGCAAAGGAAAATTCAGAGATTTTGGTGCGTAGGCCCTTGCCGCACTACTTCTTCTATACCGCGACAGGTTTAGAGGTTCCTAAGCGTTCTAGATATGGCACTTTCCCCGAGGCCGAGTTTATCCACGCCTGCACTTCTATGGAGATGGATTCCAGCCTTCCGTGCTTAAGACCACGCTGAAGCAGGCCGAGAATGATGAAGAATTGGTGAGATGGTCTCTTCGTGCTGGATCCCACTCCGATCTTTCCTACTCTGCGTAGACAGCAGCTGTCCACACCTATCTTGCCAAACCAGTGGGGTCGAGAGATCATTGTACTGATGACTGCCTGCATCTACACAAACGTGCGTCTAGCTTCCAAGCGGACACGTTTAATTTGCGTCTACGGGCCTTAACGAACATGGTCTTTAGGTGCAGAGATGCGTGTCTTACCTGGCTTCCGGGAGCCCTGTGGACATTGTGAGAACATTGCACCTGCTACCAAGTCACTCTTCAGGAAATCTTTTCAACAACCAACCGATAGTCTCGTACTCCAGTTACGTGACAAGGTAAAGGCTCCAGTGGCTCCTAAGCCTGCTCTTGTCCTCCAAGCCCAAGAACGCTAATTCCTTTCAGAGGGGTTCCGTTCGCTAGTCCTACGGTTACTCCCTTCCCCATACCAGGTGGCTCAGAAGAACAGGGGGAGGGATTTTGGAGGTCATCCCAAGGCAGATCAGCAGTGATACAAAGACAATAGTGGCAGTAGAGGGTCGTGGACGGGGTCGCAGATCCCTTCATCCTCGTTCCTGACCTTCGCTACCCTCCCTGCTCCACCTTTGGGTAGCGGGCAGGCTCGGGCGTCATGTTCCCGCGTGGAAGTCGATCACGAACGATGCCTAGCCTACGTCCTTTCAATAATTTCCAAAGCTACGTTTCCTCGTTAGTGTCTGCTATCTCTAACTAAGCGTCCACCATCTTGGCTTTTGAATCGTCCACCCAATGTTCTGCTAGAGGAAGAAGTTGTGAAACTGTCAGTCGCCGGACGATACCCCCGAAATCCCAAAAAAGAACGGCAGGACCTGCATGATTTTTAAACTGAGGCGCCTCAACGCATTCCTGGCAACCAAACGCTTCAAGAAGGACGCATTGGCCTCTGCGCCCCTGGACCAAGGTGAATTTACAGTTTCGGTCAATTTAGAAGACGCGTGTCTTCATATTCCCCTTGCACCCGTCGATTCTGCAACTGTTTCACTTTGTCTCCGGAAGCTTGACGTATCACTTCGAACTCGTTCCCTTCTGTCTCGTAACGGCTCTTCACATATTTACGTCCATTCTCCATCCCGTGGTGGCCTTTCTTCACATCAACAGACACAGTAATGCACTATCTTGACGAGCAGCTGTTGCGGTACATGCGTGCCTCGCTTCTCCTTCAAGAGCTCCACTTTTCTCTCTTCTGTTTAGGGAATTGGGCTTGAGGCTGAACCCATTGAAGTTTCGCTTCCAGCCGGCTGAGTCTTTTGGAAATTGACCTGTTCAACTTCCTGATTCGTCCTTCTCCTTCTGTCGACCCTGCAGGATTTGCGCAAGCAGTCTTGGATTTTCAGTAAAGGAATTGGGAGCGGTAATTGGCTACCTCTTGTGCCCCTCAGAGCCTGGCGAACCCACCTGATGCATTCATTCCGAAGAGAAGAATGCTTTCCCCATACCTTGTGGAAAGATCACGTTACCCTCAGCAATCTTCCCTGGGATTCCCTTCAGTGGTGGCTTCAACCCCGCAACTTGGCCATGGGGGTTCCGGTTCACGATCCCAGGATGTGTGGCTTTTCATAGACGCCTCGACGGTGGGTTGGGGAGCCCACATGGACGACCTGACCGCATAGGGAACCTGGACGGTTGCCTAAGCATAGCAACCCTGCACATCAGGGCCATCTTTATTTTTTTTAACTACCGATAGAACTACAGATACCTGGGTACAACTAATGCAGTCCCAGCACGAAGCTGGGTAAGAGATTGTCTAGAGGAGATGTTAGGATCAATGCACTTGACGAGGTTTGTACACGACACAACCTGTCTTACGCTGCCAGTGATGCTTTGGAAGCCATACACATGACAGACGAAGAGTAGGCTACTGCAACCAAGAATATCCTCCTCTCTCGGAACATCGTTTTAGGAGAGAGCCGTAGCTACCGAGTGTAATGAAAGCTATAGTCAAGTTGTGGATGGACCAATAAATAAAACATCTGTTGGTTACTTGAAATTTATTTATTCACAATGGACGCTCTAGTTAACGAACTGCAGAAACGGCGCCGTCGTAATTATCCAAGAAAGCGAGTGATTACATACTGAATAGTAGATTGGACCATTCCCATCAAGTCAAAGTCAGGAAAAGACGTAACTGCTACTTTCATCAGGATTCTCATCTCCATTTAAGAAACTAAGCCAAACTATTAACATAAGCAACATCCAAACTGATACCGGTAAAGAATTCTTCAATAGAGAATTTCAAGTGCTGGTGAAACGTCACGACAACACACATAACTCGACTCTGAAATAAAAGCTAGCTTTGTCGAACGACTGAATAGGACTCTTAAAGAGCATCACGTGGAAGCATTTCATGTTGAAAGGAAACCACGAGTAGCTAAGCATCGTCGATCGTGTGGTGCGAAATTATAACAACGGGGTTTATTCCACGATAAATATGAAACCTGTAGACGTGACCGAGAAAGACGAAGTTCGAAGTATGCTGCTAAATAATCGCTCACCGACAGGTACCAAGACTTAAGAAAAGGATTTTTGAAAGTGGGTGATGTCACGATGACCACCACGAAATTGGTCTCCAACAAAGGGTACATACAAAAATGGACGAACGAGCTCGAGATATCTGAAGCTTTTCCAACCACTCCACCCTGTTATCGTATAATTGAGCAGTTAGGTACAACATCAACGTGACTTTTTATGAACCAGAGTTACAGAAGACTAACGTCAAGGAGGGCAGAAAACTACATTATTTGGTGAAATGGATGGGTTACGACGATTGATTTAACACTTGGCTCGATAAGAAGTCTAAGAATCTTACTTGAAGGGTAGAGTAAGAGGATTAGTAAGTAAGGGAATTATGATAAGAGCAAGGCCACCTTGATTCTGTATAGGTTTCATTATCTGGGCCCACAAAGTGTCCGATGGTATATTTGGTCATGCGGGGAAGTGAAAGGAAGGAGAAGACGCTACCTTTTTTTTGTTTTTTTACTTCTTCTCTGGGTCAAAACCAACATCATCATCTACCGAACGGTTTTGGTTCCATAGGTTAAGTTTGGATATGCCCTAGTCTTCTTGGTCGTTCTTTTATTTTGGTGGTGGTTCACAGTTACAGGTTCCGGGCTGTGCTAGTGGGTTGGGTTGTGGTTTTGGTTCTGGTCCTATATTTTTGCCGTCACTGCTGTCGGTAACAATCACTTCTGAGCCGTAGAAATGTGCACAAGTGTTTATCCCATCTTTTAAGATAACACGTTTTTCGATCGAAACTGAGTGACATACGCTTTCTTGTTGCAATCTCCCCAAAGAACATTCGCTTATGGATATCAAATGAAAGCTCTTTCTTGATGACAGACTTCCGAACTCCTTTACTTTTCTTGGTCTCTTTATCCCCAATGAGGTAAGCATAGCACTTGGCACGAAAACTCAGACTTGCACAACAGTCCCACCCGTCTCATCTTTCAGCTTCCCTATAACCAACCGGTTACTGTTGTCGTACAGGGGATAATCTTTGGGGAAATAGAAGTCGAAATCTTTCTTCTTCCTGTTTAGTTTCTTTTGTAGAACTGCTGATCAAATTTCAACTACGAAACCATCGGTGTTCATTAATAGAAATCGGATGCATTTACCAAATATGGGTTTCAATTCGTCGTACCTGAGCGAGTACATGAGCTCTTTCTAAATGTTGAGCATGGCTTGCCCCACACCCATGGGACGATCAAGCTTTACTTTTATTCTTCGATACTCCACCAAGACCGCACAACCTGCTAGGATCATATGAGAGTTGAACTGCAGCTTCCTCACATCTAGCGCGTACTGTTTCAGGGTGAGAGCTATCTTGATGTGCTTGAAGTGACACACATTCATCAAGGTCTGGCCATAGACGCTATTATTCATCAGCTTGTAGAAGCTCCTGCACCTTTTTGTGAACCAACTTCAGGTAGAGTGTAAAACCCAAAAGTGAACGATGTATCCACTCTTCGGTTCCAGATTAACCAAGAGATGGTGCCTTGTCTCCAGGAACAGTTATGTGCTCGGTGCCAACGGTTACTTGTTGTGGAGCAGATGAAAGTGAGAAGGGTACTTCGAGACGAACCTAGAACAAATACCCGTAAGTTCAGTTCCATTGCACGGGATATCACTAATGAGCACGGCTGTCCACATTTCAGGGTCAAGCAGAAACTCGTAATCCCTACAGGGAAGGAGTATCGTCATCGCGAAGACGTACAAGTTATTGATGTCATAAATTTTGATGTAGGTCTTGGGCTGCTTCTCGCCAAAGGTCTCCGTAAATGAGGACACCACATCATACTCCATTTCCTAAGAATAAGTATTGATTTATATCGGAGGGACTGTAGATACCTTTCGGCTTCCTATCTTCTCTCGTTTCGACAAAAATGTGTTTGTTGGCCGTGCTCATTGCTGCATCCCGATGTAGTGAGTGTGGTCAAGTTGGAAGGAAAGTGAGCTCAGGGTACTGACTAGTTCGACAATATCCGCTAGTTGAATCCAGTCTGTTGTACAAATCTTGATACTCCCCTTTGGTTTAAACATTGAAAGTATTCCGTACACAAATAGCGTATTCAGTGTCTTCTTCATAGATGGCTTCATTGCAGGATCGCCCATCTCTGAAGGCTTCACTATGTGGTAGTTGATGCTCATCCAGCCTGCTCCAACTAGTCACATAACTATAGGGGAACACGCCTTATCGAAAGAGAAGCTGACGCTGCTCCTCTTCGGGAAACTCTGCTGCCACATTCTTAAAATCTGCGAGGAGACAAGCCAACGTGAGCTTTGCCAAATACTGACAAGAACTAGAAGCTATCCAGAAAATCCAGTTTTAGGTTCCGAACATGGATCCTCTTCTATATTCTCTCAGAGATTTCAAAGCTGTGTAGAGGGATATATTTACTCTTGACTGGAGATGCAGCATACCACTCAGATTCCGTCTCTCCCAAAGCATGAACGAGGAAGTGGAAATCCTAACATTTTCTGTTGCGAAAGAATACTGGTAAACTCTTCCTCCAAAACTGGCTCAGGTTGCAGCCGGAATGAGCGGCTCTTCTTAGCGCTTGCCAGTGATGTGGCAGTAATTGGGGACTTTCAACCACTTTCTATCAGTCCAAGTATTTCAAGTAATGGTAGCAAGGTCTTGGAATAGTTTAAAGCAGACATTAACAGGTAGTTGCTTCTTCATATGCGAGTTTCTGTGCTGTGGAAACCACATCTCAATTCCAAACTCTTGTCTCTAAATTATTCTGGATATCAGCAACTTTGGCGGCCAGGGTACAAATAAAATGTTGAACAGCATTGAGACCTCTATAAACTTGACTCGGCCGGATAAATTTATCTGAAAAGCAGCAACGATCTTGTTAAGCATAACTGCTGACTTCGTAATGTTTATCAGGATCTCTGAACCAACAAGAACTTCGAAATTGAGTAGTCTCGAAGTTGGCATACATGCAGAACTGTATATGGAATCTTCTGGCATCCGATACTTCGCTACACAACTTTTCCTCCTATTCTGTACTCTGGGGTTCATGACAGTTACATAGTGCTTCATGTTTCTTCAAAGCTTCGTGAGTTGTGAAACTGTTTGGCAATGGTAGCAAGTATTAGCGGCTAAGAACCTGGAATGATACCTAATGAGGGCGATACGACAGCCAAGCTGTGGATCGTTTTAGACGAGGAGAGCAGCACTCGGTACTTGGTAGTATTAACGGCTTCACTAACAGAATCGATTGAAGCTGGTTGTGATGTCTCAAGCTTCTTCATCATCGTACTGATCTCCTGCCTCATCATCAAAATCAGATTCCTCCTCCTCTTCCGTCACAGTAATAGTTCAAACACCTCTGTCCCAGGGCTTCACTCTCCAACAAAGGACTTGGAAACCACAAACATTTATGGAATAATCAGGATTATGACAATCAAATTTAGATATGTCACGTAGCTCTATTGGAAAGGTGAGACCTGTAGATCCAGCATGCTCTTGTAAGGAATGTAGTTTGAAACCCTGTTTGTATGATAATCGGATGTGTAGCCACTAGTACGCACCACAGGAAACTGTTAATGGTCATCAGATCGGATATTGATAATGGCCTTTTTTTCCGATCCAGTTGGGTAGGGAGAACGAAGGAACTCTTCGTTGTCTGAGCTTCCCTATAATTACCTCCACGCAGTTCTGGGTTGGAGAACCATTCAATATTTGTCTAGCTAAATTTACGTTTTGTTGTGGTTCACCACCTTCTCCTTCTTCCTTGTCCAACACTTCCTCTGGCAAATCCTCTCCTTTCACTATAAACTGACTAACTACCAGTCTTGCCCTGGTGATTTCCCTAATGGCAAGGCACTGCGCTGCACTTCATCCATCAGTTGACGTTCTTTTTTATTTGAGCTGATCAGTCTCTTACTCCCGGGTTTGACTTCTTCACTTATCTGAATTAAAATTGTGTCCCAAGTCCAGATGTACCATGTACGGTTTACCAGTGCTCGTTTCCGTTTGAACGTCGTAAGCCGCTGTTATTTTTAAGATCAGTTTTGCCGCACCTACAACCTTAAATACTTCGTGCATTTATTCAGTCGAACCCGACATAATTCCCTTTAACTGGGTTTTAAAGGTGCTAGCTGCATCCCTATATTTCGGAATACAAATATCTTAAGTTAGTAGGTGCCCCATTTCAACAAAGGGCTGTGCTTGCACTATGTGCTCAACTTCGTAACAGAGTTCCAGTGCATTCGCTAACAATTCTTCATTACGCTGATTCAACTCGAAATTAGTCAGCTGTTTTCCCTTCAAAAACGCTTGTAATTTTTGCCTATCTTTTATTGAATGCATGTTGTTTCAGTCGATACAATAGGAATCTGCAAGGTGGAGAACACCAAATAAATATATAGATATATCTTTATTTATATATAAATACAAAATTCACAAAATTATAATTCCTTTTTCTATTGCTACGACAATTTACAATTATCTGTAAATTTTAGCATTTTTATTCTCGCATGCTTTCACCATCTAGAGTTAATTAACTCAACCAATTACCAGTGCGCTAACCCCAAAATGTGTGCCTACACTTCCCGCCAAAGGTTTTATATGCTTGATGCGTAAATTAGTCATCTTTTATTTTCTAGTGCTCATTTCGTTCGGACGTGCACTCTTCTGTCCCCCTCTGTTCATTCTTGAACAATGAAAGAGGAAAGAGTGAAAGCGAAAGTTGCACTCTGAACAATGGTGAAAGAATGTGGCATCGCTGTGAAGGAAGAGATCCTCTCCGTCGGCCTGCCCAAGCTCTTGTGTTTCTCCGGGTGTTTCACCCTTCCGATCGTCGGCCTGTTCCCGTTCTTCTTATTGTGACCTGCTGAAGCGTTCAAGAGTATTGGTGAAAGACCAATGGTGATGCTGCCGCCATTCAACATGCTTATCCAGACGTCTGTAACTCACCGAATCCGTCTGCCCGCCTGCCCACTGTTCTTGACTCTCCTGCTAACACGACACCTGCGGCTTTTCTTGGATCTCTTATGTCCACAACGTTCTCTGGACTTCATCAACCTCAAAAGAGAAAACATACGTAATTTTTTATTCTACCAAGCCAATTTGTCACCCATGCAACTTCAGTCGGTCAATCAGAACTTGGAACTTGACCACAAATATTTTGCTAGTCTTGCTAACAATCTGTGACATCAATCGCCAACCAAGCATCTTTGCATCAGGAGATTCGCAAAGAGAAACTGAAGTACTCAAAACTGAAATCGAAACTGAAGACTGACCGTGGGACGAAAGTCAAGCGCAGCACTGACTCCAGCAAAGAGGCTGTAAAACTCCTTCGGTGTTTGCTGAACCCGTGGACCTTTCTATCACCTGCACTTGAACTCCTCAATCTGTACCAGACCTGAATGTTACTAAACATCACATCGGAAAGACTGAACACGGACCAGTGTCAAAAGCTAAAATTGACGAGCTTTTGACCGAACCAAGAATAATCGGAAGCCAGCCCCCGTCTGCCCGGTTCATTCCCGGCATTCTGATTTAGCCAAATACAATGATGATTGGGTCTTTGCTGCTACGCCTGAAGGCAGTTTCATCTATGTTTGAAAATGGATTAATCAAATCCAGACACCTTATCGCCTAGAACTTCGAAACGCAAAAGATCGCCTCCTCATAATTCGTGCAAGAAGATTCAAGGAGGCTTCTATCGGTGGCGATCTCCCAGTGAAGACATTCGTTCCTCTTATCGAACTGCCGATTTACGCCACCATGCGGCACCACCTCCTTTGAGGGAGCATTCCACACACTCTGACAACAAGGCGAAAGATAGCAGAACTCGCAACGCTAATGATGCGAAAGAGCAGAAGCACATACGCGAAAGAGCGAAGGATGAGGAAAGAGGAAGCGAAAGATCGCATGCAATAAGAACGGAAACCACAAGGCGAAAGACGAAAGAGCTAAGGCGTGAAAGACAGCGCAACGGAGGAAGAAATAAAGACGGTCATTTTGACGAATTTGATGGTGATTCTTATCACATGCCCCGAAGCTAAAACTGTGGAAGATGTAATCCCTGACAGTTCTTGTTTAAACCCTAGCTGAAAATAACCCATTAAAGAATCGTGTTCTCATCAATGGATTTGGTTTCGGCCTTACAGAACTCAGCCCCAGGAAACGTTCTGTATTATGTCAGTCAACATCGCTTAAACAGGATGAAAATCCAATCGGTTGAGAAGGGTTAAACAACTCTTCTGATGACCTCACTTCGTAATGGAGGACTCTTTGAGAGAGAAAGATGAACCTCTCAGATTCCCTCCCCCACCCCGGGAAGAAAAAGCCCATTTTGCTGGCCCTCAGCCCGGCTGGCTAAAAATGGTTTCTTTTGCCGGAAAAATACTTAACCTTGTTAATTTTAACATTACATTGATCCTCAATGTCATTTCCGTGGAGGTTTCTTAGCTGTGTGTAGCCGCCTGCTTGCATGCCTCTACTGCGCCTGCGCGGCGCAGTCTTCCTCTATAAAAGCGACAGCGCGAACGCTTTCGACATTTATTTTCCTCTCAATGTGTCAGGCGGTGACTCAAGACGGGAGGCAGGGCGGGATTAGGTTCAGTATTTTTCCGGCAAAAGAAACCATTTTTAGCCAGCCGGGCTGAGGGCCGGCAAAATGGGCTTTCTTGTTGCCGAAAAATCTTACCTTCGTTAATTTTAGCATTAACAAGAGACCTCGTCAACGACAGGTGGCGGGCACCACCTTGACGGGCGTCCTGGGATGCAAGCAGGCTGTTCCCCAAAAAATTTTTATCTGGAAAAGAAAAATTTCGCACTTTATTCAGAACAATGGTGGTGAAACAGGAATTTGGTCTCTTTCGTGATGATTGGTGGCCCTGAAAAGGACCGTTGTGTTTTTTGAAGGTTGGGCCTTGCTTCCATCATGGTTGGCTTTCTTCAGCTTTGTTCTAAGTGCTTAAGGGGGGCTTCACCACGGTTCTGGCTGCGACGATGGGCCCCAGCCGGTGTAGTCACTTTTCTTTTCTTGACATGTCTGTCAGGTAGTGGGATGTAAAGGCTGTCTGATGACGCCAAGATGCTGCTGCTGTTGTGCTGCTGCCGTTGTGGCGTTGTGGTGGGCCCACGATGTGGAGATTGCTCCGACTTTGTGTGCTGTCACTCTTATGCCTTTGCTCGTGATTTGCTTGTCGTATCACCTTCGATGGTCTTCTTGATCCAGAGGATACAATCACTGCGGATTTTTGCCGGATTGTGAGTCTGTGGGTAGGAAGAGTTGATTTCTTCCTTTGCGGATGTCTTCGTGTTGGGTCCCGAGTCAAGGAGAAACGTAACACACGTATTGGGCATAACAGGCGTTCAGGCTCATTCCCTATAACGTTGGATATATAGGGCTGGAAAGGTGATTGGTTTTGATGGCTCTGAAGGTTTTTGAGTTTTTGCACGAAAATTTGTTCTGGAGTGGAGAGTTACAGAGGAAAAATTTGGGCCGAATATGCAGAAGGCTGGGTCGGCTGAAAGGGCTTGTATCTCGGAGCAGCGTAGACTGGCTGCTAAGGTAACTAAGAAGACAGTCTTCCGGGTTAAGAGGAGAAGGGAGCTGTCTTAGATGGGTTCGTATGGCTCCTCCATCAGGGATTGAAGGGCGAGTGAGAGGTCCAAGTCGGTCGCTGTTCTCCGTGTTGTTGGGCGTTCGTTTTCGAAAGAACGGAGTAGTGCAGAAATTCGATAGTCATCTAGGAGTTTTGTTTTGTCAGCTGCTTTGAAAACAGAGTTTAGTGCTGAGCGGTAAACGAGGATGGTTGAGCCTTTAAGTTTTTCTTTGTTGAATAGGTCAGTGAAGAATCTTAAGAGGTCGGGAAGAGGGGGATCGATTCGATTCGTTTTCCATGTGATACACCAATGAATCCATCTAGACCAATGGCAATGTACATTTTGGTTTGTTGAGTCCCTGGTTGCCTTTGAGGCGATGCTTTCGGCTTCCTCTCAGTAAATTCCAGCCTTCTTGAGTAATTTGATGATAGTAGCCACCCGTCTAAGTTTAGGTTGGCTAGGTTCGGGTGGAGTTTTGATCCTTTCTGTTGTGACAGAAGATCGGGAAGAAGGGGAAGACTTCTTGGAGTGTCGACTCTCAGGTTTAAAAGGTGGGGAACCACGGTGCTGATGGCAAAGAGGTGCGACTATGAGAAACAGGCTTTGGCTTTCTTCTACTTTCTAAAGGACCTGCGGTAGCAGTTTGAGTGGTGGAAAAAGGTATGCGTATAGGTTGTGCCAAGGGTATGTCAGGGCGTTGACTGCCATTGCTTTTTCGTCCGAGATCGGGCTGATGTAATGGGGAAGTCTGACATTGTACTTTGTGGCGAACAGGTCTACCATCGGTGTGCCCAAGATGTTGAAGATATATTCGCAGATGGATTTCTTGAGGCTCCATTCGCCTGTCGGTGGTTTCCGGCGTGATAAAGAGTCTGCAATTACATTCCTGTTGCCTGGTATGTGTAGTGGGAGCAGGGTAATGTTATTTATGATGCACAGGTTGAAGATTTCCGAGGTAATTCTGTGAAGGAGTCTGGATTTTGTTCCCCCTTCCTTGCGGATGTAGGCCAAAGCTGTGGTGTTGTCGGCTTGAATCTGGATCACTTGGTTTTGGATTTCGGTCCAGAAATGTATGAGGGCCAGTTGGATTGCTCGTAATTCGAGGATGTTGATGTGTCCTTTGTTGCTTTTTGGCCAGTGCCCCGAGATTTCCTGGTTGTCCAAGTGGGCTCCCCACCCTTCGTTTGAAGCGCCTGTGAAAAAGGAGGCGGTAGGGTGGTGGTTCGTGGAGAGGTACGGTTTTTGCCAGGTTTGTGATGTCCGACCACCTTAGAAGGCTTTCTTACGGAAAGTCGTTGTTGAGATTCTTCTTTACGTCTGGCCGTTCTTGGTAATCCGACCAGCAATCGATTCGGTGGTGGTGAAAGGGCCTGGCCATCCATCGACCGTAGGGGACCCGGTTTGCCATTGCATCATCTTCCCGATGAGAAGGAGTTCAATTCTCGGAGTGAAAGGGAGGGTTGCTTTCGGAGTTGACGAATGTGTTTTAATAGGTCCTCGATTCGTTCCTACGACGGAGAGATTCTTGCCGATTGTAGATTGAAAGAGGCCCCTAGGAATGTGAAGGTTTGTGCCGGGGTTTAGGCGTGATTTTGTTTGGTTTATGCCAAAGCTTAATTGATTCAGCAGGGTGATTGTCTGATCTCTGTTGTATAATAGGCGAGAGGGGTATTGGTTGTTGAGTCCCCAGTCATCGAGGTAAGCATTCGCTTGAATTTGATGTTGGTATAGGAATGCTAGGATGGGTTTTAGAACCATGGTGAAAATTCTTGGTGCCGCGTTCAAACCGAAAGGGAGACAGCGGAATTCGTAGACCTTTCTGTTGTAGATGAAGCTGAAGAAATGTGTTGTTGCTCGGTGAAGGGGAACATGAAGGTATGCATCCTCGAGGTCGATTGAGACTGTCCAGTCGTTTTGATGAAAGGATTGACGGATTGAGTCGAATGTTTCCATTATGAAGTGGTTGTTTGAAATGAATTTGTTGAGTGGTTTCATGTTGAAAATGAGCCGAAGGGTTCCCGATTTCTTTGGTCGAGTGAAGATCGTGCTGTAAAAATCCTTGGCCTAGATTGTGGCATTCCTTGATTGCATTCTTTTGGAGAAGTTGGGATATTTCGGATGTTAGTGTTTCTGAAACTGGTGAGATGAATTCCCATGGGGGGGGGGGGGGGGGGGCACGGCTGACAGGGGAGGTTTTGTGAGAAAGGTTGGGCGAAAGCCGTGTTTGATGATTGAAAGGATTTCCGTGTTACGGGTTATTTTTTCCAAAGCTGGTAAAAAATAGCGTAGTCTTGCGCCGACTGGAAAGCAGGAGAAATGAAGGGGGTCATTGTTGGCTTTTCCGAAAGGAACTTCTGCCACCTGGTGATGAGAAGCGACTACGGCGATCGGGAGTTGCTGCCCACTTGTGCTGGTTGCGTTGGTTGGAGCGTGAACGGGATGATTGGTCAGACCGAAAGGGCTGCTGTTTGTTTTGGGGTCGGGATCTTCATTTTTACGGTTTGTCGAAGTGGAGGGAGTGGGATTATTCCAATCCTCAGATGGTGGACTAGAGCTCGGCTTGTTTCTGTGAAAGGGACGGTTTGACGATTGGAGTTGTTTCGGTTTCGGAGAGATGTAGAGATGAGGGGCGAGAGTTGGGATTAAACCCGGAAGAGGGCGTCCGACTCGTGGATCGGTTGGTTCCGAAGGCGATGTCTAGTTGAATCGTTGAGGTTATTCGTGGATCTTAGTGCGATTTCGGGTAGAAGCAGGGTGTTGTTAAAAAGAGCTCGTGTGGCCCAGTTTAGGGAATGATAAATTGCAAAGCTGGCCTTCTGAAAGAGCTGTGAGATGAGGGACGAAAGGTTGTGGATCTCTTCAGGGCTGGCATCGGCTGAGAGCTTCTCGCACAGGGCTGCCGTGTTTAGGACATCGACTGACGTGTTTAGGACATCGGCCTGGGAAGCGGCGCATAGGCTCATTCGTAAACACTTGTCGTTGTCGCAAAGGACAAAGGTTGGGACTTCTGCTTTCTTCGGGATGGAGAGTGCCGTTCCAAAATCCAGTTTGACTTCACTACAGAGAAATTCGTATTCTGTGTAAGTGTCGAAGTTCCTGGGGTTTGTTGCGCTGTCGCCGAAGGGATGGAAAAAGCTTGTTTCACGGCCTGTGCGTGGAGCGGGCGGCTCTTTGTCCAGAATAAGCGGTTCTCCTTTCCCCAGCAGTGACCCTTCGTTGCGAAGGAGGCATGTACAGGGTAGCCGATTGACCTAGCAGGCTCCGTGGTTTGTAATTGCGGTCCCGAAGGGTGAGGCCAAAGCCAGTCTTCAATCCTTGTTAATTACCGGAGCGTCGGCGGACTAGGGCGGCTTGTGAAGGAAACAGTCTGGCACTGTTTCTTCAACCGTCTTGAGCAGAGTGGCTAAGGGAATAGTTGGATCATCGTTGTTTTCGTCGTTGAAGTGTATTTTCTTGTGTGACGAAAGGAGAGTTTGAGCCGGGAGTGATGGCGTCTTGAAGGTGGCAGGAGTCGATGGAGCATCAGTTGGCTTTTGCTTTTCGGCCGAGTTAGAAGAGAGCTGAGCACAGTGCTTTCGTAACTGGCGGTGGAGGTGACCCAGTCACGAGTGCGAGCATGGAGGGTAGAGGACATGCAGGACGGCGGCGGCATCGTCTCATTCGAGTGTTTACGAAAGGCGGATTGAACATGCTGGTGTACTTCACTGTGGGTTACGCCCCTTCGGGAAGAGTTGGACGAGAGATCCAAGGGAGAGTTCGGCGCTGGCAGTAGGAATCTCTTGCAAAGCATAGATCTTTCTTGAGAGCCGAAAATTCGGGAGCAGCAGTTGGCCAGGTTGTAGCAGGGACTCATCTTGAAAAGCCGAAGAGGAGCGGACGACAGTAGCGAGGTCGAGAGCGGAGACCTAACAGTCTCTGAGACGAAAGGCTGAGCTGGAGCACGAGAGTGAGCAGCAAATGAAGCGCAGCCTTCGGGAGCGGCCATCTTCGATGAAAATCTAACTTCCAACTTGTGTTAGGGTAGGTAACGGGAAGCGAGGTGACGTGTTGGAACCTCTGGAGGATTATGAATGTCGAAAGCATTCGCGCTCTCGCATTTATAGAGGAGGACTGTGCCGCGCAGGCACAGCAGAGGCATGCAAGCAGGCGGCTACACACAGCTAAGAAACCTCTAGGGAAACGACATTGAGGATCAATGTAATGTTAAAATTAACAAGGTTAAGATTTTTCGGCAACAGCTCAGCGAGGACGGAAACCTCGCCTGGAGTAAAGGGGCATATGCTGGCTTGATCTCGATTTTCAGTAAAGAAATTGTTTTTTTTAAGCCATTAGGTGATGGCACAGCTAATCCCAAATACTTCGAGACTTGTACCCAATTGGAATTTCTGACATCCAAAGCCAAACTGTGGACTTTGGAACAAGCATGCAGATTACAAATAAGTTTGAAGTTCAATCGACCATGCCGCTTGTTGTGCTTACCTTCCAAATATCGGAGGCCGTGGACGTTCTTTTCTTTTCAAGCAAGCAGACGAAAATGTTACCAGAAGACTCAATTTTATTGACCCTGCCTGATGAAGGTTGTTGGAGTAATTTCCAAGATCGAAGTGATTCAACAGCGTTTCAAAGTAATTCAAATAAGCCTAACGGTTTATTTTGTAATCGACCATCCTTTAAGGACAGCAACAAGGTCCTACGTTTAGGCAACGAGCAGGATCACAACCTGACGTTCTCAATACTGCTGCCAATGCCCTCTGTGAGAAGCTTGCAAGAGAGACGAATCTTGCGCAAGCCACGCGCTTAGTTATTTTAACAAACGAAGTATTCAAGAAGGCCTGTTTTGCCACTTTTCATTCTATGAATTAGCTAACAAGAGTCCTCTTAAACTCCACGATCTTGTTGCATGAACTTGGCCTGCAATCAGCTCACAATCTCAACGTTTCTACAAAACAAGAGCTTCACAACCAACCGATCCACGAGTCCGAGACATTATTCAAGAGGTTTAATCCCCAAACTGGCCCCCTCTTCTGGACGTCACTCGCAAACCTAGAGAAGCGAAACCTAAGCATCAGCCCCAATGTTCAGATAAACCTTTCAAGTTCTTCCCCAGACAAGGTTACAAGAATGACCGGAACAAATCAAAGAATCAGTATTCACAAGATGGGTTTAACCAGAATCGGAACTACAATCACCAGTCTTTTTTGTGGATAATCCTCATTTAGAGAAGAGGTAGTGGCAAGAATCACAATTTCGCACCCTAACAAAAAAAGTGTTCACCTCCCCTTGCTTCAGTGGGAAATCCAAACCAACACAATGACTGGGAAGCCAGATGGCAACACGCATCTCCAGTGGGAGGTCACCTAAGACATCTTTTCTTTCTGAGAAAAATCACGGAAAAATCCTTGGACTCGTGTCAATCAAGGCTCAAACCTTCCTTTACAAACAAACCAGCACTGACCTCTCCCCTCTTTGGGAATTCGCAACACCATCTTCCAAAAATCTTTCATTTGAAATTCAAGAACTTTCAAGAAAGTAATCCATCATGGAATGCAAAGACCCTTTGTGCCCGAGCTTTTAAAGCTCAATCTTTTTAAGGCCAAAACAATCCGGCAGAGAAAAACTATCTTCAATCTAAAGCCATTAAACCGGAAGATGAGAAACTCTCATTTCAAAATGGAAACACTAGCTACATCTGCCACTCTCTCAAACAACAAGACTGAACGGTCTCCATAGACCTAGAGGAAGCGTACCTACATGTACCTCTGTACCATCTGGTACGTCACTACTTCCGATCATATACGAAGCCAAGGTATACAAATTTCAGACTCTACCATTCGGTCTCAACGCAGCTCCAAGAGTCTTTACTTCCATTCTAAAACCGGTCCTGGCACACCTTCACCAACTCCCAAGTCCAATCGCATGCTTACCTCAACGATTGGCTTCTCAAACATCAAAATAAAAAGCAACTAAAGCAAGACCTACTGAACACTTTCGATCTACTTCACCATCACACTCCAATGAAATCTTAGACCGCACATCACGCGAAAACCACAAGGACTTCCCAACCACACTATGCATGCAGTAGCGTGGGAGTCGGGACAAGGTTTATAAAAAAAAAAAAAAAAAGTCCAGAATCGGACATGGGTTTGACGAACTATCATGGTGGCAAAATGGGCCAATGGCCAAGAGCCAAAATCCAAACAACAAAGAAACAGGGAGTTCTGATTGATCGGATTGTTGATGATAAAGAGGTGGCATCACTAACAGACATGTATCTTAACTGTGAGCAACTAAAAAGCATATTTTGTAAGACTGGGCCGATCTCGATTACCTATTCAGAATTCCTCGCGTAATTCCTTACCGAGACAATACCGGTAGAAATCGGGATCGGTAGATAAAATCCAGGTAGATCGGTAATAACCAAATTGAAGAGATTTTCACTTCTCCTCGATCGATTTTGACGCTTGAATATACCATTTTGAAGGTTTTTTCACCAGCTTTCCAATGGTCCAAACCCCAAGCAGATGTTTCTTATTGTTTAGAAGTTACAAGGAAATTTTTAAAATTTTACTGGGGATTTGGTATCAGCCAGTTAGGTTAATGCTCGGCTCGGGTAGAAAACAGCTAATCGACCCAGCCTTAATATTTGTCATGTTGAGGTTAAATCCCAATGCGACCGAAATTCAAATTGTGGAAAATATAACGCAAAGGTGCAGGGACACAGAAAAACTAAAAGGATGAGTGTCCACCATTCATAGAAAGAAACGTGCATCAATAACATATTCATGAGACTCTTCAGCTAAGTAGCTAGCTACATTAGCAGCCTTTTCCTGGTTGAACGATATCACTATTTTCAAAGGCCGACCTTTTTTGGCCAAACAGCAAAGAAAGCGGAGCCCGCTCCATTATGTCAACAGTGGAAGTGACGACGGCTCTAGTCTCAGTGGCTCCAAATTGGCCATCGGCACCGTGGTTCCTTCAACTCCTGATAGACAACCCAAGGAGCTTGCCAGAAATTCCAGATCTTCCATCCCAAAAGAAAGGAAGCATATTCCCCCCAAAAGCCAGTGCCTTGAAACTACATGGGTGGCTACTATCATTGGACTTCTTAAAGGGGCAGGAATTCTTGAAGAGCAAGCCATCACATTGCAAGTAAAGCAATCAGAACTAACAGAATTTATAAAGCCACTGCAAGAAGTGGTTTCATTGGGGTCACCTACGGAAAGTCGGTCCAATCAATGCCTCTTTACCTGACCTGTTAAGTTATTTAGCTGACCAGATTAGCGACTCAGGTTTAAAAGGATCCACCATCTTAGTACACTGGTCGGCTCTGAACTCAGGTTTTAAAGCTGCCGCGAAGGAACAACTTTTAGAGGACTATCGCATCTCTACCTTGATAAAGTCGTTCGAGATTGAAAGGCCGACAACCAGAAGATCATTCCCAGACTGGGACCTTTCATTAGTTTTGAATTCACTCATGAAAGAACCTTACGAATGCTTGGCAAACTGCAACCTTCACCTTTTAAGCAGAAAAACTTAGAAATACCAGGGGTCGGCCTGGTTGATTTCTGTTTTTGTTGCCTAAACGAAAAGATACATTACCTGATTTTCCTTACAGAGCAGTTCCTTCCTATTGAAAGCTCAATCCTTAACGAAAAGTTGGCTTCCCTGCTGAACTCATAGCTCCCTTCTACGCATGCGCGCGTACCTCTATACAGGGTGTTCGGAAATTGGTGTCAAATATTTTGAGGGTCCGCT
>JAHWFP010167705.1:218944-297121 GCA_023313725.1 Lithobius niger | reverse complement strand
AGGGGAGGACGGCCGAGGAACCAAAGACACAGTGAGAAGACGGGGTAACTGTAATTTTTGTAAAGGCCACCAACGACCGGGACGATCTTCGACAGGTAAAGAAATGGGAGATGGACTAAAGTAATGGTAATGTTTGTGGCGGCCGTTAAGAAAAACGGGAACGTTGTTAATGACAAAACATGGATGAAGAGTGAACGGTTACTCGGCAAGTAGTCGAATAGAAGAAAGACGTGAATGAAGTTACGATAGTACTTGGAACCAGAGTGCCATGCCCTTGGCGCGTTGACAACAAGCTATGCAGGGAAGTTCTTGAGAGGAGACCGTAGAGCATTGGACCAACCCATTGAAGACTGGTACAAAAAAGTGGTGGCAACGTCGAACTGCCACCCATTGTAGCATGACAGTTGACGGAGTTTGGAGGAAGATGCGGCCGAAGACCAGGAGGTGACCGCTAGATCCACGGCTTGGGACATGTGTTTTGCTGGTGCCAGATCCGTTGCAGGCTCAGAGACCGTGGCAGAGGGGGGAATGGAGACTGCAGCTGTTTCCACTAAAGGAGTCGGGACTTAAGATTTCGAAGACTGTGTAAGGACAGCGGCTGAATCTGCGTCTGTTTCATGATAGGTCCTAGCTTGGACAGCGTTGCCGGGTTTTTTTTTTTTAGATTTGAGAGTAGGGCGACCGTGAGGCGGCCGACGAGACTTCGATTTTGCAGTGTTGGTCCCTCCAAGGCAGTGTGCGGGGTAAGGGTGAGATCTTTTAAACTTCTCTCTGATGAGGACATTAGTAGCACAGAGGTAAGTAACTTCGTGCTGAAGGCAACTGATTTCATCAGCTAGTGTAGAGTTGGAGTACCGAAGAAAGTTCTCGGTCGCAACGCGAGTGGTGATTGTCTCTTGAAGAGCGGGGAAAGTAGCTGCAACGGAAGGTAGAGGATCCAACTCAAGTGCAGATTCTTGCAAGGTGTCGAGTTCCTGTGCTAACGAACGTACTGTAGAAATAAGAGATTCACAGTTAATGGTGCAATGGGCTAGATCATCTGGTGTCGGCTAAAGGCCATGTAGTAAGGCTGAACGCATCGTGTCTGCATTGGGAAAGACAGGTCTGCTTTGTGGAGCGACCGAAGGAGCCACCATAGAAGGATGCGACGTATCTGATGATGGAGAAGCGGTCGAGGATGCTAATGATCGGGATCAGGAACCGTGCTCGAAGACGACGAAGGCTTGTTCTTGGTTTTCAAACCAAGCGTGGACTTAAATTTTCTACGCGATGTTGACGGTGGAGACCGTTGAGGATCATTGGGTGTTGCTGGGGGCACGGCGACCGGAGGAGCCAGAACGTGTGTGGGGTCCAATGAAGAAACTTTAACTCGGCGAGTCTTCTTAGAGGTGGCACTGGACGACCCAGCGCCGTTAGCCGAAAGGGCCCGTCGATTTACTTTCTGAACAGCACGATCGCACGTGCGGTGAAAATGGCAACAGGGATGAGGGTCTAGATGGCTCTTGGCGCCGGTGAACTCAAGGCAAGAACACTTGATGGGTCCGGGAAAGGGCCGGGTTGGCCAGCAACAGGAGCTGAAGTAGCTGTTGGCGGAAGATTCAGACTTGAAAAATGGTTACTCGGCAAGTAGTCGAACAGAAGAAAGACGTGAATTTAGTTAAGGTAGTGCTTGGAACCCGAGTGCCATGCCCTTGGCGCGTTGACAACAAGCTACGCAGGGAAGTTCTTGAGAGGAAACCGTAGAGCATTGGACCAACCCATTGAAGACTGGTACAAAAAGTGGTGGCAACGTCGAACCCGGTTGGGGTCGAAGTAACCATAATTGAACAAATATACTGAGGCTTCGGCTGAAGAGACACACAATGTCCTGACCTCAGTCAGGTGCGTGAGCTGGAGAAGAAAACATTTGGTAAAGCGCGGGAAAACAAAGAACAACCAGCACCGTCTGGTGGTGTTGAGGAGAGACACGAAGGACTGTCCCTAGAGACAGTCCGTCGAAGTGGCGAACATAATGTAAGTCTTGAAGGTGGAGTCCGGTCGGGAGGCGACTGTGAGAAAGGCCCGGTCCAGCCGGTGGTGTGGTAATTGTGGAAACCTTTAGACGGACAGTGGTGTGAAGTAAGCGGTGCTTGTGACTGCAATCTGGTGTGATATAACGTCATGCCTGGTTAAGTAGACTCTTCCTGTCTCCACTCCTCCCCCCATTGTTTTGTGGGGCTGTCCAGTTGGACGGTAGCTATCGAGAGAATGATGTGCTATGAAAGAGGACGAAGAAGGAGGGAGGAAGGGCGACTGGGAAAGAAGGAACCGATGCTAGTGGGTAGCGAAGGAAAGAAACAATGGCGTAGCTCATACAACATTGTCAGACGGAAAAGTTAAACGGGCGACCATAAAGTCTTTGCCGAAATGAAGAAGTGTGTGGTATGACCAGACACTTTGAAGACCTGGGCGGAAGAGAAGGTATTATCGCCATCGTGGTGTTTACTTGCAATAAGGGAACGGGATCCGACTGATCGCTAGCGAGAAGGACCGTATTCCTTGTGACGTTTCCTAGACGCTATTATGATGTTGTTCTCATTGTTCTTTTTTTTTTTTGTATTGAACTGTACAAAAAGAAACCTTAGTAACAAAGTAAGGGAGGAAGCGACCGTTACTTGCAGTCAGTCGTGGTTGGTGGAGCAGCCATTGCCCGAAGGGGACCGGAGGAAGAATCCGGAAGGGCGGCCGGAGAGGAGTAAGTGTGGCGACCGTCCAGAATCAGAAGCGGATGCCGAAAAGGAGAAGAAGAAGAATACGGAATCCCAAGACGACCGGAGAATCCACGAGTCGAACTTGGGTTGCAGAAGAGAACACTAACGGTGACCGTGGCCAATCGTAGACAGAACCGCAACCTGTGTAGATTTCGGGAGAGTTTGACGAGAAGACCCACTCATGGTGGTGTCCCTAGGAAGAAAGATGAAGCCAGCTCGATCCGGGCACTTTATATATATAGAGGCATGTGCGCACGCGCAGAAGGAAGCTACGAGTGCGGCAGGGACGCCAACTTTTCATCACTACGGATTGAGCCTTCAATAGGAAGGAACTGCTATGTTAAAAAAATCAGGTAATAGAAGTTTTCGACTGCAATAAAAACACTATTCCTAATAACACTAGCTTCACGCTTATGATTTAGCGAAATACAAGTCCTGTCAATGAACCCTGCTAATACTTATTTTTCATGAAGATTACAAAGCCATCTCATCGACTCCAAGAGATTCATTTAGAGCTAAGATTCAAAGACCAAATGAACCAACGAAACCAATAGTCATTCCTGCTCTCACCACTATCACAGGAGATGAGCTTCAAAAATTCCTCTGCCTGCTCAGAGCCTTATGATTCTACCTGGAAAGAACCGAAAGCAATGAAATTCGTAAAAGCAGAAACCAACTCTTCTTGCCATTCAAAAAGAACTTCGGCGAAACTTTAGCCGCAACCGCAATGATTGCGAATTGAATTAAGACTAATAATTAATGCTTACGAAACTTTGAACATCAATCAATTGCCATAACAACAGCATCAGAGTAGCAGCACACGCGCTCAGAGCCATCTCGACTTCTAGGGCCTTCTATTCCCGAGTTTCTGCAAGCAGCTTCGTGGAGGAATGCGTCGGTCTTTACATTGTACTACTTCACGGACATGTCCACTCATGCAGGTTGACTTCACAACTGCGACCTATCATCATAGCCAGAAGTGTCGTTCAGCCCCCAAGGCACTAAAGAAGAATAAAACAACGGCCTTTTTCAGGACCAGCTATTCTGGAAAGAGATCCGACTCCTGTTTAACGTAATCTAACTTTTAATAAAGTGCAGAAGTCTGTGACATTTTGGGGACTAGCTCCGAACTCCTAGGGAATGTGTGAGATGGTGTACTCCGGCCATATTGACGAGGTCTACCGTAAATGCTAAAATTTACAGGTTACATATATAGAAAATATAGCAATAGAAAAAGAGAATTGCTGCGACGGCGACTTTTGTTTCTATTGCTTAAACCGAAAATATGCATTACCTACACCCACCCTACCTCCCCTCTGAAGTCACCACCAGATATATTGAGAATAAAAATGACTGTTTTACGCACGCATCATGCGTTTAAATACCTTTGGAGAGACATGCTGGCCCACTCTGCTCGTTTGGTGCCCAGCCAGACAGGGTGGCTACGTTACTGGGACGACCCGACACTGTCACACACTTATCACGCATCCAACTTAAATTATAATACACTAACTTTTAACACCGCATTCTCAAATAACCAACGATAGAAAACAAGTTGCAGACACCGATTAATATTAACAAAAGTCCATATCAGTATTGTGACATCATACTCATCAGTACCAATTCAACCATTAGACCATCCTTTTTCCATCAACTCATCTACGCACTGATAGAGAAGTGGTTCAAGGTGTCTGCTTGTAGTTCTCAATCTATTTATAAATTGTAAAAAAAAAAAATTTAATAACGAAAACGAAACTTGCATGTTCTATCAAACCCTCAATATTGGATTGTTAAGTCATTCAAGTAAACCTGTAACGTCACCGAAATAAACTTCAACAGCCAGTCAAATTCTCTCTCAATAAGTCACGCGACTCCCATGCACTGTAATGTTGGAACCCCAATTCTTACCCTACTTCACTGCTTCATCAGCAGTTACGGGGTTCTTGACATTTTCTTGCACCCTGACATGTCCAGAAGTTTCCACAATTAAATTCCGTGGTTTGCCCCTTCTCTCACTGGAATGACTAGGTCTGATAGGATTCGAAATTCAGCCGGCGTATCTATCCGCATTGGCATTAGTTAGCTTCAAATAACGCAATGTTTAAAGAAATTAATAAAAAAAAAGGTGTATCTGAAAGGAATTGAAAAGGTTCAGAAACAATTTATGAAACACTGATTTTATTTAAACCAGTCCCATACAATATGGAATATCTCAGCATTAAATTAGCACAGTATTTTACAGGTCAACACTAGAAGCTGCACTAAGCACATATATTATTACAGGGTGAACCTCTGCGAGCGTTTCTTAACAATACCTAAGAGTAACGATCAGAGTTTTTTTCTGCAGAACCAATACCAAGCCAATCAGTTAAAATAAGAGTGGTATGTGAAACCATCTTGCCGCATCGATCACCGAAGCAGTCTTGCAAACCAATGGTGCACACATCAAACCTCCGAGAATGCACAAATGTAAATTAATTTTTCTTCAGTTTTCATTATTTAACCGTAGTTTTATTGAGCTTGACTGACACAACTTAACAATACTTGCCCTACTTTTATTTTACGACACTAGTGGCATGTGATCAGAAATTTGTTTCCATCAGCAGCTGACTATTCATACGCAAGATTCGGCAAAGTAGAAAAAAATTGCTTCTCGGGCTCAGAAACTTCAAAAATTAATGAGGTATTAGAGTTTATCAAATTTCATAATTTATTTAAAACACAATTTTATGTAAGTAACCACGTGTTAATATGTTCTTGGTATTTCGAGCTGCTCTAAGCATTGGATTTTAGACCAATGAAATAATCGTCAAAATGATTCAGTCGGTGTATGCAACTTAATTCGTCGAAAGATAATATTATAAATCGCATACTAAACACCCAGTTTTTGCTAACGCCCAGCCCCCTAAAATGCTGAAGGTCAAAATTGTGAAATACTTTTGTTAACGCCCACCCCTTAACGAAAGCAATGTTTCACTCCCTTAATTATAGTTTTTACTGCTCTTCTGAAATACATACCTGTATTTTTTGCTTTTCACGTTTGAAAATGCTCTCCGTCCCAAACCATTAACTTAAGCTCTCTAGGTTCACGCTCCCGTGCCCCCTGGAGCCCATGGCCACAACGGCCGGGCTTTCTCCACCCGCATCACAGTTTGTTTGGGACGCGACACAGGATAGTCGCTAGTTTTCCGTTCCGTTTCAAATTCGATGGAATCTTCTAAAAAGAAGCTGAGTCTTGACCTGGGAAGGGCGAAAGAAGTGTGGACATCGTTTAAACCCTTTAGGTCCTCATGCGTTATGCAGGGAGTGTAGGATTGTGACTTTGCGGGATTTAGATGTGTGTGTGCCTGACAATGGATGTAGACCTCGTGGGTAACATCGAGACAAGTTGGATGCGATCAAAAGATCAAAAAAGGCAATGTAAAGCAGCTAAAGCCGGGAAGGCAGCTAAAACTGCGGGATCAAGTGAATCGTGCTTTGAAATTTAGTACGATATTTCCATCGGTTCGCAAACCACGATGCATTCTGAACTGGATGAACAGATTTTTGATTTTCTGCCATCAATCGAGGAGTTTTGACGTTGCGGACATGATTGCCAAATCCGTCGCTACGGAGTGTGCAAAATTACGTGGCGAAAGTGCTAAGATTCGGGAAGAAAGTACGAAGCAGCAGGAACTTATTACAAAGAAGGTGCTTTCAACCTTTGAGTGCTATTTCGGTAATTCTGAAGAATTTTGGGCTAAGATGAAGAATTTAATGGTGCTTTCGCGACCGGAAACGACTCACCCGTTGTGCAACGGACAAAGAAAACAAGATGGAGACGACTTGGATGGTTCTCACCACACACTGCTATCGTCCCCGCCCAGGCATTGCGACAGGATGAAACGCAAGTCATATAATGTGGATGATCAATTGCCAAAAAGATTGTGTTTAGTTGGAACGTTGGAAAAAACGACCGGTACGGCTTGCTTGGGTCATCCCCTATCGGCAGCTGTCCAGTCGCTGTCGTGAGGCGACAGAGACGACACCCATCCTATGCACTTATTGGTGTTGGAAGGTTGGGGAACGACTGACCAGCAGTCGCTAGTGCAATCGCACAACCAGTGTTTAGGGCAGTCGTCACTGCAGTAGCAGGGCTGTCGCTAAATCAGTCGCCACGACAGAAGCTGTCGGGAGAACAGTCCTTGCCATCGGCCACTCAGTCGATTCCGTTGTCGCACACGCGGTCCATGCTACAATCATACGACGATTGGAACAGTGTGACACAACCCCGCGGAGGCGAGTCAAGTGATGATAGTACGAATTACGAGAATAATGTGGCACAGTGGGGCAACGTGGGGAACCAGTGGCAACACAATTTGGTACACCCTGGCTGGCAACAACAGTGGGCTGCCGGGGGCCATCAGTGGGGCTGGCTGCCAACAAATCAGTGGAATGCAGGTTGGGGTGACCAACCCTGGAGAGTGCACAACCACAACAGGCAAAAAAGGGGGGGGGGGAAGGACGCGAGAAGTGTGATTGAGCATCATTTGGAGGGAGACCCTCAGGACCTGGGCCTAGTGCCAGAGATGGGGATTATACGCAATCCAGTGACTAGTGGTATCAATAGTGGTGAAGTGCGTGATCGTGCAGCCAACATACTGGAGGAGATCGAATGGAAATGGATGGTGGATGAGGTTAATGCTTCATTACCGGAACTATTTTGCCCTAGAGTGTTACCAATAATGCCTGCGGCAGGGGAACCGGCGGCATTTTCATATGCAAATAAGGATAGGATTCAGAAAAATCCACAGAATCTCTCGCAATCGCAGATGCTGTTTCGACAGCTGTTAGTAACAGGAGGGGCACTTGGAGACAAGGGAAACATACTTTTAGCTGCGGGACCCCTCCCACCACCGGACCCCGCTAAAGGTGCCTTCTTCACCACAGGCAATGCAGGGGCACGTAAGTTAACTAGACACAAAACCTTTGCCGAAACCGAATTCGTGGCATCTGCAGGCCAAATGGAAATGGACTCTTTGCTTGAACGTCCACCCATTATGAAGATCAATGCAGCACAGTTCGAAGAGAAGGAAAAGGGGGTGAGGGCCAGCCTGCGTGCTACATCTACGGCCAACTTGGTGTATGCGTAGGCCAACGCAAAGCCCCGATCGTTCCTGGCGGCACCGTCCGAGGTGAGGAACATTACGATACTGTGAAACTTAAGAGGAAAGCATCGGAATTCTATGCGGATGCCATCTACGGGGCACCCGCTCCTGTTTAATTCGGTCCTTCACCGGCGTGATGCATATTTAAACGGGGCCAGTTTGGGGATGTGGAAGGGCACATTGAAGAACTTACGTTTCCTACCTATCCACAAGTCAGGTTATCTGTTCAACGGGCAAGTGCTCACACTTGCTCCAGAAGTGAGGGATAAGGTTAGGCATAAAGCTCAGAGTGGACAGAGGATTAGGGGTAGCAGTTATCAAAGAAGTGGAGCGCCACAGCGGCTATTTAGTGGGAATGCCAGTGCGCCAGCTACAACTAGTGGTTCCATTTTTGGACAAGGTCGACAACCCCCCCCCCCCCCCCCCCAGCAGCCACAAAATCTGGGCAGAGGACAAGGATGACGTGGCTCCTTCCCCAGGAACCGAGGTGGCAGAAAACCACCCCTCCCCAGGAACTGACAAGCATCAGCTGTACTCCCCCCTACATTGCCAGGTGGGAAGGAGAGTACGACACTGGATAAACTGGAGGTCAGTTACAGACGATAAGTTCGTGTTAGATGCCCCGTTGTTCATGCGACTACCACCCCTGTCGCGGGAGCTACCGAATTGGCTAAAATCCAGGCACGAATCTCAGGTGTTTGTCAAGGAAATAGCATCACTCCTTACGAAAGAGGCGATAGAAGTTTGCTAGAAGGGGATGCCAGGATTCTTCAGTCCAGCAAGGGTAATCACAAAGAAGAACGGGGGCTCCCGTTTGATATTCAACTTAACTCATCTGAACAAGTTCATAAAAAACGAGCATTTCAAGATGGAGACCCTGGCATCCATTCAAGAGGAGCTGAGAGTGGGAGATTTCGCAGCAACCATAGATCTGGAGGACGCTTACCTCCACATCCCCCTTTCATCAGTCAGTGCGACACTACTTCAGTCTGCTTTGCCAGGAAATGTGCGACCAGTTCAAAGTGCTCCCGTTGGGCCTCTGCACGGCCACAAGGGTATTCACCCTGATTATTCGACCAGTGATTGGCAAGCTTCATCAGTGGGGGATTCGTGCATTCGCCTACTTGGATGAATGGCTTTTGGTAAACCAGATCAGTGGAACACTATCATGCAACACTGACGAGTGCCTGGAGCTGCTACAGAAGCTGGGCCTGAGTGTAAATTGGGTAAAGTCTCAACTGGAACCCAGACGTGTGCTGGATTTCTTAGGAGCCAGTTTCAACCTGGAAACTTTCATGACTCCACATCAGACGCAAGAATCGACACCATTCTGGATAAAATGCACACCCTCCTGGACGACAGGTCCATTACGGCAAGAGAACTGTCGGCGGCGAAGGGGACGTGAAGACCCTGCTCACTGCATGGTTCTGGAAAAGAGGATGGAGACCGAGAATCAGCTGGGAGAACAGGAATTCTCCACACAATTCACCAGTGGAAGCGATCTCCTGGTGGACAGTGTCAGACCACTTGGTACATGGAGTACCGGTCAACCCTCCAGCGTCGGACTGGCTGTTGATGTCGGATGCACCCCTAACGGGATAGGGAGCGACTTTGGGAACAGAACAGTTGGCTGAAATTTGGAACCAAGAGGAGAAAGAGATGCACGTCAACGTATTAGAACTCAGGGCAATCTACCAAGCTCTAATTCACTGGCAAGACAAGTGGTAAACTGCATGGTAACGGTGTTCTGCGACAACACAGCAGCAGTAGCATATGTTAAGAGGGGGGAGTACGATCATCCTCATTGTACGAGGAAGCAAGCCTTATTTTCGCACTGTGCATAGAAAAGAACGTCACTCTTTTATCCCACCACAGAGCGGGTCGACGAGCTATCCAGAGGGGGACTCCCACCGACAACAGAGTTGAGGCTCCACGCGGAAGCCTGCTAACTCCTTTTTCAGATATGGGGGACACCTAATGTGGACTTGTTAGCAATGAAGAAGAACGCCCAACTTCCTCTATACTTCTCCCCATCCCAAGCGGGCGATGGAGACAGACTCCTTCAGTGCAGACTGGATGAACCTGAATGCGTACCTTTTCCCCCCGTTCAGACTGCTCCAGGAAGTTCTGAACGTGATAAGACAATCTCCGGGCAGATTTATTCTGGTGACTCCGTGGTGGCCGGCGGCACCATGGTTTGTGGACTTGCAGGAGGCATCCAGGGAAGCTCCAGTAGAACTCCCGAGATGGAGAACCCTCCTTACCCAGAGGAAGGGAGCAGTAATCCACCCGAAACCAGAGGTACTACACCTTCACGGGTGGCTACTTTGACGAGTGAATTATGCAAGTGAGGCAACCCTAGGGAAGTGACAGCGTCGGTGCTGAAGTACCTGAGGAATTCCACGGTCAATGTGTACAAAGGCAAATGGTGAGTGAGGGTGGTTTGAATGGTGCATGACATTCGGGGTAGACCCTTGTGATCCGTCGGCGCAGAATGTATGCACCTTTTTAGAGGAGCGTTTCAGGAAGGGCCTGTCACCTGCAGCCATTAAATGCTACAGGGCCGCAATTAATTTGGAACTTTCGTTAATTGGGAAACAGGATGTGGTGTCTAACAGTGTGCTTTCGAAGCTGGTACAATCATTTTCAGTGCACCGACCTAAGACGAGAAGGCTATGTCAACAGTGGGACCTTCCCAAAGTACTACATTTCATCAGGACCACAGTTCGAACCTCTTTCAAAAGTGCCTTTTGAACGCGTGACGGTGAAAACTGTATTCTTGCTGGCTCTGGCGATGGCAGCAAGACAGGGTGAGTTAGCGGCGTTGGCCAGAGGTAGGGATTACCCAAGGTATACGAGTAATAATTGGTGTAAAGTTTCGTTCCTGCACCCCGAGTTTCAAGGCGAAAACGCTTAAGCCAGAGGATAAACCCTATTCACTGGTAGTGGAAGCAGTTACCAACGTGTTAAGCAAAGAGTGCGTAGAAAGAATGCAATGCCCAGTCAGGGCTGTTAAACATTACCTAGCCGCCTCTAAAGAAATTGTGAAGGGCGCAAGTGGTGACACAGGGAAACCACAACTTGACAAGCACCCTGTTCGTGAAACTATCACAGAACGGGACACCAACAAGTGAAGCCGTGTCACCTGGCATGATAGGCAGGTGGATATGTAAGGCGATCATGGAAGCATATGACGGAGAGGACAATCACAGTATTGGCAAAGGGGTACACGCTCACGAGTTGTGGGCCATGGCAACCTTGTGGGCTTATTCTATGGGCATCTCTCTGGAAGAGGTGTTAGAAGCTGGACGGTGGAGAAGCAAGACCACCTTTATATCACACTACTTGAGAGAAGTGGAGATCCCAGGGCATTCGAGGGAGTACCAGCCATTTGTAGCAGCAGGATGTGTGGTTAGGAAGAAATAGAGGTTGAGTGTTTGCTCTTTTCAACGGGTCTCCGTGTTACGGAACGGCCGAGTAGGTTCAAGCAGCGTGTGGGTTCGACGCCAAGGTCTGCAGAAAATACAGGTAAGTATTTTAGGAAAGCAGTAAAAACGGGGTTTTACCTAAAAATACTTACCTGTTCGGACCCTCCCACCTCCCGCGTCGAACCATCCTGTGATGCGGGTGGAGAGAGCTCGGCCGTTGTGGCCACGAGTTCCAGGGGGCACGGAAGCATGAACCTAGAGCTTTAAGTTGATGGTTTAGGACGGAAAGCATTTTAAAACGTAAATACAGGTAAGTATTTTAGTATTTTAGGATAAGTAAAAACTATTTTTAGGGGTGAACCCCGTTTTTTTACAGCAAAATTAACTAAAATCCTTATATGTACATTGAACAAAATTAACTTTTAATCGAATATGATTCACGGGAGTGTTTGTAATCACGGAATAGTCAGCGGTATTTGGCTTATGCGATCGATCACATATGTACTTGATCTGGATTCAGTGTAGCGAAAACACAATGCCTTTATTCTCATTTGTTCACAAATTTAGTTTATTAGATTGTCTTCCTTCCAATATTTAGCATAATTCAAAGTTAAAACTGATTTATAACCATCACGAACTTTCAAAACACACTGCGCGAAGCGCATGTTATGCCGCAATTTTCGGGAGTTGTCAAGTTGGCATTGTTTCTGTTCTTCCTGAAGAGAGTAATCCTCGCTGGAAGTTATGGCGTGGATTACTCTCTCCTGGAAAAAAAAGAAAATGATGCCGACTTGACTACTTATAGAAAAATTGGGCCAATACACGCACTTTCCGATAGTGAATCACGTTGTTTATTAAAACCCTCCAGCGATACATAATGACTGGTCCGTAAACAACCTATGTTCACCAATACTCGAACTCGGTTTGATACTCGACTCGATGTAAAATTAATCTAGTCGCACACCCCTAGTTGAACGTAACGAGTTTCTATACTTTAGACATTTTTGAAATCTATGAAACTGACGAATGCATTAGAGTTTGCGTAACAGCTCGCGCTTTAGCCAAAACGTGAACGGGACACCTGGCCTGCCTTATAACAGCCATGCGCAGATCGCCATTCATCACCACCAAGGTCAACTGAGACAGTAGTTACTTTCTCCGCAGCGACAAACGCAGCTGCTGTCTCAAGTTGGCTTTATGAACAGTAAAGAAAAAGCACCAACTTAAAGATTGTGTCGTCACAAACCGGAATGATTTTCGTGTTTTAAAATCACACACTACCGTATAATTTTTTAGGCTAGTATATTATAATTTTTCTTCGGCGATCTATTGGCATAATTATTTTTACCGCTTTAGCCTTTTCGATTTTTGAACTCATAGTAATTATTAGCAAATGATTAAAATTAGTACATGTGCACACACAGATGAAACTTCAAGGTAGGCGCGCAAAGGAATATCTATGTGTAGGATACACTAAATATAGTTAACAATTATTTAACAGAAAATCTCCTAGACGCCACATTTTAAAACGAATTTTTACCAAGGGATTGACTAACGGTAAGGAGATATACCTTTTGGGCCGTACCTGATGTGGAGGATTGAGAAAAGTGGCGCTGGGAGGAATGTACTTTGAAACACCTTGACGGTTGAAAATCTAGTTTGTGGAATTTACTGTTTTAACATGAGTTTGATCGTTGATTGGTTCGATATTAGTTTGGTAGAAAAATAAGTGCTCGATACAACCTAATAACCTTAAAATACCCCATTCACACTGCCGCTGTTAACCACGGTTAACCCTTTAAGGACTGCATTTGGGCTTCATTCTGGTTGCTCAGGACTGGCAAAATCAAGTGAACGTAACGACTGTAAACCACTGAAAAAATAAACTAATACTTTTAACAAAGACATCCAAAGAGCACCGCATTTGAGCATTGCTTATTACTGTGAGAAAATTACTTGGCAAGCCGTAATTGATTGATTGGCATCTCAGCGGAAGCACTATTTAAGTCCAAGTGGAGCCATTTTGTATGTTTATCTTTAGAAAAAGCATAAACAGAATTATGACCACTTATGCCCGATAGCCTCTTTCTGGGAACCAGTCTAGTTAAAAACTTTGCACTGGTCGTGGTCAAGCTGATTAAGCTGCAGTGTGAAGAGGGTGTAATAACATCAAATGGGAAAACCATTTCCACTTTCATAAGAGAGCAAGAAAACCTAACAATGATTATACACCAATACAGGTAAAAGGTTTGGTGTTTTAAGTCATTCGTAATTGTTCCATAAACAGGCTCCAAAATATTACAACTCCAAAATACAATAAATACTACCAATGGTATTTTTACCTAACGACTAGAGGTTTTATTTGCCGTCTAGCACCACAAAGTTTGGCAAAGTGTTATTGTGTATATGTATATATAATCTCATGGCTATGCAGTCTATCCTACAGTAGACAATCGTCCTCCCTGTTTGTAGATATATTCAAAAATTATATTCTCTACTGAATAGCGTACAAGTTACAATACTTATTGCCACAGAATTTAACGGCAATCAATCATTTCATCTAACACCATGGAAATGCAAACGGACTCGGTTTCACGTCGTCAGGTTACACCAGTACCAACTTTGCAGATTTGACACGAATATTTGTCGGCACTACCAATATCCGAATTTAGGCCTCGATTCGTATCTTTTAACCACTAATGCCATGCAATGTAAAACATTTAGTATGGTTTCAGAAGCATGTGGAGATGTCTTACGTTCCAACATACCATTTTAATCAGCTCGTTTAAAGCTTTCCTATGGTGCAAATAAAGTTTTCCTATGGTGGAGCTCTCGGCCACTAAGACGTTACTTATAAAAAACAAAAAAAAATGAAATACAAGAACGGACAGTAGAGCCCCAAGCATGTTTAAGAGGCTAGGAAGTTATGCTATGTCTTTTACCATAAGTGGCCAACTGCACAAAAAATTGTCTGAAGAATGCAATAATAAAATAAACTGCTTACTAACTTTATTAGAAAATGTATCGAAGAACAATTCCTTTGTAAATGGCCCAGTTGCAAAATATATATACACTGTATGTATATTTTTTAAAACTTAAATGACTTAAGTTTTTCAGCTTTGATCGTCACATAAAAAATAAATACAATAATGTCGGTTGATTAAATTTCCAACAAGTTCATATTTGTGTGGCCTAAGGCTGTGTTTGCAAAATTAAACATTTGGTTTACAGGCATGTGGGGGTGCCTAAATTCTCGAGGGTTAAAAGATTTTATAACCCCATTTTAACCAACTCGAAACAAGCTTTTGAAAGGTGCAAATTTAACAGCTATGCTCACCAAAGAGCTACTACCCTAGCATGGTCTTAAGAGTTGTCGCTACTGATCGGATACGGCAAATATCTACAAGCAAGCAATAGGCTACAGAACATAAATGGTATAGTCTTAGTTACTGTGTTATACTTTCCTACCACTCATTTTTCACATACCTGAAATTTCAGCAGCAAACTTTAGCACAAATGCATAATGGATAGTTACACACACATGAAAAAAAAAATTAGAAACATGGAGAGATGATTTTTATGATTTTTGTACAGTAGGTGTATTTTTTTGAAAACAAAGCTCTGAATTCTTCCCAATAACCTGAACAATATCGTATCATTAATGGATTAGCAATGCTTCCGCCATTATTTTAATCCTGTACAGGACACTTGTTTCTAAAATTATTTAGTGGTTTTAAAAATTAGGAGTCTGATGCAGAAGCACAGTAAAAGTTGAACACAAACTTGATTTGATATGTAATAGAGATTGCCTAAATTTAAACCGATTATATTCGCACTCGGCGACAAACTGAGCAGCACATGCTATGCTAGGATAATACAAGAATCTAACAATGTGCAACAATGAAGCAGTTTTCCATCAAGTGACTACACACTGAGCCAGTTGTGATTAAGTTTAGCGTGGTCATGGTAGAGGTATTTTAGTTAACATCTTTTTGCTTATAGCACTAACTAATGTATACTTTGGATCAGTTCAGTAATTGTCTTAACTTTCGTCACCGATTTACCCTGCAAAAATAAAAGGTAAAACCTAGGCCTCATAGTTCCACGTAAGTGGGTTCTCATGCCATCTTGCATCAATTATTTTGATGACAGGAATTACAACTAATGGTGTGGTATAAATGGTGTTCAATGTAATCCAAAAACACTTATCTTTATTTTGGCTATTTCGTTAAATACACTCTTTTTCCGTCCTAACAACGTCGAAGTTCATGCGGACTTCTGGATCTCTCCTGTAGATGATGCAGGAGCATTTGCAGTGCCACCACGGCAGGCATTCACTTTTCATACAGGCAATGTGATTGATTTGCCTGTTTAGTGCCGTATATTTTTCGTGCATCATTTAGTGTGTTGTTCTTTATCCATCATGGGATAAAAGGACATATAGTACGGTTGTTGAGGACATATTTAATGCCCGAAGATAGATAAACAGAATGCTGCAAAAGATTTCGAGTTGATTACCTGTTAAGTGCACTTTTCGCACACATCCACGAGATCGTGGGGTTCTTGCACTCGTTGAAAAAATCTATCAAAACAGTGATCAATGCACAAGGACGGAGTTTTTACACGATTCCACGATCGTGGGAAAATTATCATCTTTCCAAAAACGTTCAACAACACATTCTGTCTAAGAGTAAAACATTGGTTACAAGGTCTAGGTTCCATTTTGTATCGTGGAATTTCGTGGAATTTGAGGTTTGCCGTGGAAAATGTCGCGTTTCGTGAAATTCTGCATAATTTTAGGTATATTTTGGTTTTTCAGCAGTAATTAATAAAAAAAATTGAGATTTACGAATTTTTTTTTAAATGCCTGTTCGAATACGTGTGAAAGGAACATTGACAAGAGCGTTCTAGTTGTTTCGTTTTCATGCGCATGTGTTGTGACGTCACTGCTGGCTTCTAGCTGCTTTGCTGCTATACCGACTCGTGGAATTTGCCGATTTTATCGTGTAATTTTACATTTTGCCCATCGCGGATCGCGTCGTGGAAAATGAAAATTTTTATCGCATAAAAATTCCGTACTTGATGCAAAAGACAGGCCAATTTAGAAGAAAGCATACCGTCCTTGGATCGCAGACTTCAGGCTAGATTTCGGTTAAGCCCAGAAGACTTTTTGCCAAATAAGGAAATTTCCGTTGTGTTGACACAGCCACATGCGGAAAGTCCCAACGATACGAACACCACGTTAGCCATCAATTTACATGTCCAAGACGTTAAAACCATGTTCAAAGGTGCAACAAACAATGGCAGTGAAAATTGTGCATATGGTGGAGATAGCTATAGAGAATCGGTTGGGCCCGCTCTCAAAGAGTTCAAGAATTGAGTTGCCAGTCCCGGCTCTAATGGGTCACGAGCGACTGCTCATTTTGTACCAACCAACTGCCAAGGGATGCGACTGCCGAGATCATCAGTTGCCAGCAACCATGCTCAGAATCGCCAATTTTGGGGTACAAGTGATGCCTGATAGCGTTCTTCAGCTTCAGCTACCACAAGCTTTCATCTAAAATTTTAAAGACATGGTGCAGTTGTTTCAAAGATTACAAGCATCAAATTTGCCACAAGATAGGTCAATTGACCATAATCCGTAATCACTACTGGACCCTTTACAATCTTTGGATAGATTGGGGACACAGTCACACAATCGCCTTTGGCACGGTTTTAAGTACCCTAAGCAACCGTCAGCACCACCAGGCCTGCGAATACCACATAATGCATTCAACAAGACAAATCACTAGAGACAAAGGATTTCAACTGCCCACCATCAATCAGTGATCGTCACGTCACGTCCAGTCCTGATTATCAAGTCACCAGTCATCAACCGTTAACTAATAGTAGGTCACCAGCAGGAATTCAACACATGATAGTCGCCAACCTCGACTGTCTCTCTCTCTCTGACGAAATTCCTGGGGCCATTTTTCACCAAGAGACAATCGGTAAAGGCAAACAAGGGGTACCGCTTGCAACGACGGTTTCCACTTCCTCCCTTGTTTATCCCTTTTAAGCGCACACTAAGGCCTTAGTCAGCCTCTTTACCTTGATACTATGGCTCCATATGTATTATGTATGTTCTCTATCAATGATGATGTATTCCACTTATGCTATGTACTCTGATGTATGGTCCAGTCCCTGGCGATCAGTGTCAAGGAGGACCAACAGAAGGACAGAAGCTTCGTGCAGTGGTTTGTAAGGTTCTATCAACAGGCTTGAAAGTACAAAGGGAAGGTAGGGCAGAGGCTTGATTCCTTAGTCGTTGCACGCCAAACGCTTGAACGAGTACAGAAACAGCCATGTTGGCTGTAGTTGCGCGTTAGCCCACATGGGAGAGGACCGAATTAATTACTGACAGATAATCACCCCTTGATGGATGATCGATAGGTCTTGTTGGGACAAAAATTTGTGGCGAGCTCTGGCACAGATGAATTACAGGGTTCTACCCACCCCTTCGGTTCTGCACCTCTTGGCCCACTTTTTCCACTTGCTCTCATAAACTTTGACGGTGGAGTCTCCGTAACAGTGAGGTACCTAATATATAACTTTAGCGGACAACCCAGTCTTACAGAGGCTTTCCTTTAGTCTCCACGCGTGAAGGTGCAGTATTGCTGGATTCGGATGGAGTGTTCCGCCCCTGTGTAATTGCGACAGGAGGTCGGTCCGTGTCGGGAGGGCGATCGGGTTGGTCTCTGAGAATCGGGAAAGTATTAGCGTAACGTGTGTGGTCAAAAACTCTGTAAAGTTCGCTTGTCCAAGTCCATCACTGGGGTAACAGACACCAGTTAAAAATTCAACGGACCTTCCCTGCTATGGGATGTGGTCACTAATGAACCAGCTTGATAACGTCCCTGGTGTGGTGGCACAGCAAGGTAGAGCTGGGATGTAAAATGAAATTTCATATTTTTTGATAGAAAAACACCATATTTTAATGAAATAGCCAAAATAAATACAAGTATTTTAAGATAAGTAAAATGTAATTTTTAATTTAGTTTTTCCAAAGTTAAACTTTAGTTCGGAAAATCCTTGGCATAGCATGACTTAAGCAAGTAGGCGAAGAAAAGAAAAAATTGATTCTCCGGCATTTTCTTCTACGAAAGTGGCATGGTCACTGGGTTTTTTTATTTATTATATTTAATGGGCAACAAACATTCAAATCATAGCACTAAATGGCTGCAAGTGGTTGCTTTAGTACAAGAGTACAGCTACAGGGCTATCTGAGATTATGCACGTGAAAATGGAAATTTTAAATAGTGTTTCTGCGAATTCTCAAGAGGTTAGGTAGCCACTTTGGCTGTAAGTGCAAGATTTCACGCTCTTAACCTGTTTTTTGGGACTCATTTGTGATTTTAGTTAAACAATGAGCCATCGAAATTAGCTTGGCAAAATGAAAAATATAGGATATTGGAACATCAAAATTGGGTATCCCGTCGTTATTGGAATGAATTATAGAAAATGTCTATTCATCCCAATAAATTCAAAAAAAAATGGGTAACCGTTGGATACAGTGGTAATGAAAGACAACAAATCCAATACACACTTTACCATCACGGCAGAACATTTCAGTCAAACTTCAGCGTTCACTGTAAATTTTCGGTATCGCCTTCTTATGCCCAAAATAAATACCGAAAAAACGAAAAAGCACTACATTCTATCACAATCGTCTGCTGGCAAACATTCAAAACTAGGTGCTAGTCTGCTGTCGCGTGTTCCATCTGGATGCCCCCCTTTTTATCTAAACGCCCAGTTCTGACCTAACCAGATGGTTGATGTTCCCACAGCTTGATGCCATTAATCCCGTAGGCAACTTAACGTGAGACTTACAGAACATGCTGGTGCAGTCTTCAAGTTGGACCGCAAAACAGAGTCGCCGAACACGCAAGAAAGACATCACATCCCTTTGCGTGGGAGAAGACAACAGACTTACGTAAGACTAATGTCTTGAAGGACAACCATCTTAAAGCATTGAAGTCGATTGCATCAAGCGCTTTGAACTTAATGATAAACCCCTGATGAACATAGCTAGCCCAAGCTTTTGCAACATCAACCATCAGGTAAGGCCAGAACTGGGCATTGCATTAAATAAAGTGGGGCATCCAGATCGAACGCACGACAGCAGACTAGCGCCTAGTTTTGAATGTTTGCTAGCAGACGATTGTGATAAGATGTAGTGCTTTTTCGGTTTTTTTGGTATTTATTTTGGTCACAAGAAGGCAATACCCAACAAACGATGAAGGTCAGTGGTACAGCTGACTAGTGCCGAGCTTTGAATGTCTGTTAGCAGACGATTGTGATAAGATATAGTGTTTTTTCTTTTTTTCTGTATTTATTTTGGTCTGAAGGTGGTAAGGGCTCGCCGAAAATTTATAGTAAACTCTCTATAGTTCGACTGAAGTGTTCTGCTGTGGTGGTAAAGTGTATATTGGATTTTGTGACATTCCAATAACGACCGAAAATGAAAAAGCTTAAGCTGCACGTGCAAGAGAACCAAAGAAATTTGTTTTGGCTTTACCGTTCAATGCTTCCATGATCAATACGGTAGCGCTGCTTAATATCGGTCCTGACATTGGTAGCCCTCCTGGTCTTTTAAACACCATTGTTCTACACAATTTTACCAAAAACGAATACATTTTGATGTTGCGATATACCAATTTTTTAAAAGCTTTCTAATGGTACAGATTTCAAGTCTGTAACTTACGTTGTTGGCACATTATTTAGTTAAAATCAAAAATAAATTCTAACCGAATTGATTAGGCTACTACTTTTACTCATGAAGCCATCAATCTGAAATTTGCTCCAAGTTTTGCTTCTTTAATCTGAAGTAAAGATAGTAAACCAAAAAAATAAAAAACCACCATGACCATAAGTTTCAGTTTACCATCCTCAATTGTGTTTTTTTTTCCCCTAAGGCATCGCTATTGAACGGGCTGATACTAAGAATCTGGATGTTGGACAGCCATACTTAATGGTAAAAAAGTTTCCTGCCTATCACATTAGATTTTTCTAAAGAAAGTTACCTGGTAATCAACTTTAAAAAAAAAAATACAACCCAACTTCTGTTTTACACTTACACATCTCCATGACCATCAGGTGTGACAAAAGCATGGCATCACGACTGGGTTTGTCTTCCTATTCATTGCTATAGATTATGCAAACAAAACGTAAAACAAACAAAAATATCGCTTCCTTGGTAACAGTTCCAAGAAAGTTTTTGGGCATCTGCTTCAACTTTACCACACGTAACAATTATTATTGCTTCAACTTGTTTAACAAAATTACCGACTTTAAACCATTTTAGGAAAAAATTAATTGTCCGAGACTAGAACACTTTCACAAACCACTAAACTTAAACAAAACCAAAATAATGGTTACATACTAAGGCTGTACCAATCATACTGAACCAATTTTGGCCAAATTTTATGGTAATTAGGGACCATTCATCACTTATGAATAGAGGAGGGGGCCCCGAAAATGAAGGGGGGGGGGGGTATGACAATTTTTATAGGGAGGGCTAAAATTTTTTTGGAATGTGCTATCATAACAGAGGACGGGTGAGGAGAAAACTGCGAGAAAGGAAGTGCACAGCAAGTTATAGAATGTTTATGTAATATATTTATTTAGCTCAGCACATCCCACAATGTATTGAATGAAGTAGGCCTAGCAACTTATTTCATGAAAACGAAAATTTAATATAACTTTTTTGGGAATAAGGCCAAAAATATTCACTAACACCAAGGGGGGTCACAAATTTTTTTTTTACATTGGTGACGTTAATCCGCAAGCCCACTACCGTTGATAGATAATGAACAGTCCCTTAGTTAATTTTTCTTTAAAAATGAACTGACCACATTTTCTTTCCGTCAAAGAACATTCACTTTAAAATTCACCACTTTAACGGCTTTCACCAGCTTTCCAATAGTTTTTAGCTCAAATGTTATGAAGGAAGACGTAGTAAGCAGGGCAGATTTTACTGATGTGCGATGGTAAATAGATTAAAGCAACTTCTTATCCTGTGAAGTCCGCCTGTATCAACAATCACATTCTAATCAAGTAATCAATTCATTAATTTCAAATTTTCAAAGGCATTCCATGCTCTTATTTGTTAAGCAGGGCTGCGGCAAAACCAAAGCTAGTATTGGCTAGCAGTATCAGTAACCTCATTTTAGAAAAATTTTTTTTTTTTTAAAGTACTACCACCATTTAAAAAAAAAACGGTAAATGGCAATAACAGTAGTTTTGAAAGGACATAAGAATGGGAATCACACCTTAAAACCACCATGAAGAACTTAGTTCACAGTTCAACTTGAATTTTTGGAGAATAGACCGTCCTCCTTGCCCAGAGCACCATGCTAGACTTAAACTGAAAAGACCACAGTTGATCTTTCTTCTTCCACAGTTATACAAATAAACGCTTTCCGTCTGAATGGTATAGATCTATACAGAATACCTAACTTATATGGAGAGGTTTGCTATCATTCAAGTTACACCCACATTAGGGCAATGACGTCACCTTCGTGAATCACCAGACTTTTACGGAAACATGAATCTGCTTCTTGTCAGAATTCTGAGCTTCACGTGTAATTTTCTGAATGAGCGGCAGAAAAATGATGTTTGGGCCCACTTAATACGTAATACCAATGCTAAAGCAAACAAAACTATAGGTTGCATAACGAACTGTGATAGGGACTATAGTATCGTTATGACAAATAGATGAAAACATCGCAAATTACACAAAAAACACTTTCAAATTGTGCTTGTAATATTCTAAATTTTCTAAGTTAAACATTTACTGTTAAATACTTCGTAAATAAAATCTAATGTCTAACCATTTTGTGGCAAGAAAAAAAATTCTCACACCGAATACCACTCCTACTTTTTGGACTTAAGTCAAGAGTGCCTGAGCGGTAATTGAATCCTCGACATTTGAACCCAAAGGGAAACCATAACGCTAATCGATGCTGATATGGCCAAAATTAAAGGTTGCCATTTTTAAGGAAGTAAAAAAATTTATGTAAGGCCATTTTAAAAAAGAAAGTTGTTTCGCGGACGAAAATTTTTTTTTCCCATGCGGGCGGGTGGTTTTTTTCTACATTTTTTTTTAGCCACACCAACAACAATAATTGCTGTTGTTAAGAGTAATAATAGATAGTAGTAATAATAATGATATACTCTTATCCCTATTGTTGGTGTGGTGCTCGTGATGTGTTTTTTTTTGTCTGGTGTCTCGTAATCGTATTTTGTTGCAAGCACTGCAGTAAATATCAAGGAAAATAAAAAAAAAAGGTCCGTGCGGCGGCTTTTGGGCGGTGCGGCGATGCCTGAGAAACAACTTTTTTTTTTTTAAATGGTTTCAAAACTGACAATTTTTCATCAAACTGGTAAAAAGTCTGCTTAGCTCCAATTTTTTTTTCTCACAAAAAAAAAGTATCGGTATCAAAATAGGTTCCAATCGTTAAAAAGTTGTATCGGTGAAAAGGTTGTGTCAGTATATCTTGGCAACAGTGCTTTGGACTTTGTATCAGAGGTCGAAGGTTCAATTTTTACGTAGGCAGGCAGGCAGGCTGACATTTAAGTCCAAAAGGCAATGGAAGCAGGTTTTTATCTATATTTACGCATCACTAATCAATTCGATTTGACTTTCTATCCCGTATGCACATTATCACGCCGTGATCGGTTCAGTATCACCCGATTGGTTAGAAAACGTAAGTAGATCGGTACAGCCTTAAAATTACCGTTTTTAATTAATGATAACTGAGCTAAATTATGTACTGCAGGCAACGTTTTGTTTTTGGGACTAGTCATGTTCGACTGTTTGAATGGTGATTTGCCCGTGTGCAACAAATACCAATATCGCCTTTTGTTTTTAAGAGGAACTTTGGCAATTTCACCAACTTGTCTACGCTTAAATTACGACAAACTACTCACAGTAGAATCAAGTTGCTAGGACAGAGTGCGTCTTCAGCCAGCTGGATGTTGTAACAAACCCACAACGAAGTCGTTGGGGCGGCTTTGGACAAGACAACCTTCTGTTGCAATCGTTAAGGAAGTATTGCACTGTTGTGACTGTGTACAGTTTTGACTGACGGAGACACTGGATCAAACTGCGCTGTTTGGTTATTTGGCATACTGTAAAAATTATACACAGACTGCTGGTATAATATTGCTGGGGTTTCGGTACAGCCCGTCATACCACTGATGGGCTACCGGCTTTCGGTTAGATTGGCTCGACAGATAATACACGTAAATTGGTATAGCCTTAAAATTACCCTTTTTAATTAATAGTAACCTGAGCTAAATTATTCACTGCAGAGAGCGTTTTGTTTTTGGGACGCGTCATGTTCGACTGTGTGAAAGGTGATTTGCCCGTGTGCAACAAATACCAGTATCGCCTTTCGTTTTTCAACAGGAACTTTGGCAATTTCACTGACTTGTCCTCGCTTAAATTATGACTTAAATTATGCACATTAGAACCAAGTTGCTGGAAGCACAGAGTGCATCTCCAACCAGCTGGATGCTGTGGCGAACCCACAATAAGTAAGTCTTTGGGGTGGCGTTGGACAAGACACGAGCCCTTCCCATTACAATCCTTAAGGAAGTATTGTACTGTTGTGATTGACGGAGATACTGGATCAAACTGTGCCGTCTTGTTATTTGGTATACTATAAAAATTATACACTGACTGCTGGTAAAATATTGCTAGGGTATCAGGAAAGCCGTCGTACCACTTTAAGGTACTCAGGACTTCAGCAGCTGGAATTTCTTCAGCTGATGTAAAAACTATGATATCATCTGTTCGGACATTTGAGAGATGGTGCTGCACCTCTTCACTTAACACATGCAGCGGCTGTGATTCATTGTTGTGTTGCACGTATACAATCCGATCATGGAAGTCCTGCAACCAACCACGTGATAAACGTGTTAACACTGGCAGCTTGGCAGTTGTTGTATCATTCTTTTCTGCAACAATAAACACGTCCACAGCATCCCTTAACTCCTGAAATCTAATTTCCATCAAATCAGTAGAACTTCCTGCAGGAAATGCGTGAATGATGCGCCGTGGATGAGCACGCCGCCGTAACTGAAGCCCTTTCACGTACCAGATAATATTGTGTAGCCCGCAGTCTGGACCATGCCACCCATCACGACATTGACACTCTGAGCCGCCAGGAACGGTTCCAGCAGCGAAGCAGTGAGCTTTTCCATGCTGTTCGAACCCAATAGCTTCCTTATCAAGCAAGTGAAACACCACATTCACAGGCCCAAGCTCGCTGAATCGAATCACTGGAAGTGGCGCAGTAGGGTGGGTCCATTTATTGCCAAAATCGAAAGATCCTCGTAAATGTAATACGATGGCCGTTAGTATGACAATCTGAACAGCCACCAACACCACAATTATTGGCTTTGCGTGGCAAAAGATGTTGATGAGACAGCATGGCACACGTGAAACTGAAACAGACGAATAAATTGTTTACACATTTACTTAGTCATTATTCATCGTATTTCACCAAATATCATGGCCAAGAGTTGGATAGGGGGGATAGGGGAAAATACATGGAATATTTTCCACCTACACACTAGGGTTAACGCATTAATAAATTGCCAATAGCCAATATTGGATAATAATGCCAATAAAGGCATTACCAATATTGGATAGGTACACGTCTAATTAGGCCTATTGTTATTGTTATATTTTCAATATGCGTTAGTAAGTAGGTGGGCTGAAAATAAAAATTTCGAAAAAGAAAATACGATACAAGTGTGGAAACGTTGCAATTCCTTATTAAAAAACAGTGCTCAAAGTCATTTCAAAATATGTCACTATACTTCGTCGCCCAAACGGCCTCAAGTTTTCTAAATTTGCAAAAAAAATGACCCTAAATCAAATGTTAGAATGGACTTGAAATAGTGCAGAAACTGTAGGTTTACCCTTGTATTTTGAAGAGATAACAACGCTTACGCCAACTTGAAGTTTCAGATTGCTTCTGTACTGCAAATTTTCGGCAGGAATCAGTATAATTTTTCAACCGAGTCTTCTGCCTTCAGCAGGCACTGGTTGATTAGCACACTAACGTAACATCACTACGATTTGAAAAACGTGTAGTCGGACTAACTGCAAGATACGTTGACAGTGGCTCCCTCTCTACTCCTTCTTTAGGTGGTGGTGGAGGGAGGTAGGCTTTCCACATGTAAGAGAAACCAGAGGTGAGCTCTGGTGTGGTAATGTTGACTATGCCTTTATGTGCGGGCGGGTTCTTGAATATTCATGAGTTTCACATGATTGTTTCTGAGAAACTGAATCGCAAGGCATTTGAGGGCACGTAGGTGGGCTCGAAGTGATTTGAGTATCATTTTGGTTTTTTCCCGAGCTGTTTCATGATGGAGGCGGTGATGGTGGGCCGCAATTCCATTTTCTTTGACTTTTTTATTCTCGACGTCCGCCATAGTAGAGCAGATAAAAACAAATTTTCAGTGGAATTGTGCAAATGGTGGTATAAGCACCAATTTTGGTATGGTAACTCTCTAGGGTATATTTGTCAAAATTACCCGATTGGCCATTAGAAAATCCAAGATGGCGGCCGTATTCCAAGATGGCCACCAATTGGCCTCTTAAGTAAAGTTTGCACGTTTGTTGGGCTAGAAAGCAAAACAATACTTCAGTTCTGGCAGAGAGCATAGCCTTTAAGGTGAAGATATTGCATAATCATATTCCTCAATGTGAAACGCCCGAGAACCCAAGTTTTGCAGCTCTCAGTAGTCCGTATACGACGTCATCAAAATGGCAGTTATGTTGAAAGCTCTATTTCTTGAACCCGCCACGTTTTCTGTGATTAGTCTAGTATGGCATCTTATTTTCACAAATGGAGTTTAAGACACTATTGTGATGTTAAGAAACAAAAATGCAAATTTGTCATAAGTAATTAAATATGGCCGCCAAAACTCGAAATATAAGCCTTACGGCCACATGATCATGTTTGGGGTCAAATTATATGTTTTGGGGGATTACTGAATTCAGTGGTGGTACCAAAAATAGTGCCAGGAAATCCCAGAAAGAATAACTTTTTTGACAAATTGCATATTTATGTTTTACACTCATACGAAACACGGTATTACAGCTAGTAAGACTTGACATTCCTACCCACTTATTAGTATAGCGGCATGGGGCTTGATGGAATTATTCACTTTGTGTGAAAAGCTGAATTTAACTCCTTAACCGTCAACAAACAAAAAGCATAATGTGAAAAAAAGGTCACTACACAGTTCTAGACAGGAAATGTGATACATATCTTTTACGTAAACGCAGCCACTGAACCCCAAAATCCTATTTCAAGTATCGCGCTAGTGCTCTGGTGACTTTCAGTTTCAAAGTTCTCTTCCAAGCTCTCTAATAACCCGAAATGGACATTCTTAGGATATTCTGAAAGGTGGTGATGTATTCTTTCAGTAAATCCTAACCAAAATTGTTTAGCTTAGATAGGGACCGTCCTACGCCCATTAAAAGGTGAAGAGGCAACAGCGTAAGGGCAAAAGCATGTGATGATTTTCACATTCAAAGTGCTCTTGCGAGCTCTCTAATAGCCCAAAATGGAAATGCTTAGGATATTCTAAAAGGTAGGGATCTATTTTTTCCATCAATCCTAACCAAAAATTGTTTAACTTGGTTAGGGACCGTCTTACACACATTTAAAGATGAAGAGGTAACGGCATAACGGCGACAGCGTGTGGTGATTTTCAAATACAAAATGCTCCTATGAGCTCTCTAATAGCCCAAAATGGACATGCTATTCTGAAAGGTGGTGATGTAGTCTTTCAGTAAATTCTAACCACAAATGTTTAGCTTAGATAGGAACCATCCTAAGTCCCTTTAAAGGTGAAGCGGTAATGGCGTAGCAGCGAAAGCGTATGGTGATTTTCGTATTAAAAGTACTCTTGCGATCTCTCTAATAGCCCAAAATGGACATTCTTAGGATATTTTGAAAAGTGGCGATCTATTTTTTCCATCAATCCTAACCAAAATTGTTGAGCTTAGATAAGGGCTGTCCTACGTCCATTAAAATGGTTAAGAGGTAACAGCATAAGGGTAAAAAGCGTGTGGTGATTTTCAAATTCTAAGTGCTCTTGCGAGCTCTCTAATAACCCGAAATGGGCAGGCTTAGGATATTCTAAAAGGTAGGGACTTAATCCTGTTGTGAGACGCGGCGCGTATGTCGCGTTTCTTGGCTTCAAGGAAGCTCACTGTTGACGTCTTACGGCAACAATGTTGAAGCGCCCGATCACGTCACGCGCTTCACTCACTCTCTGACAGTCAGCAAGCATGGCTGACGGACGTGGCTGAGAAGAGATTCCGAAAGATTCAAGGAAAATCCCTCGTAGGCCTACGGCTCATATGCGGTCATGAATAAGCTGATCTCCAGTCGATCTGTGGAACGCTTTTTCGGAAGAGGACTGCTACGTATGGACCTACAGGTAAGCCATTAATCTTTCCCACTCTTTATTCCCGATCGCTAGTTGCGTACGTTATATCTTCGTTCACTGGAAAAATATTCTGATAACTCTGCTCCTTCACTTATGAAGGCCATCGTTCACTTCAGAAGGTTATGGGTCCCTCCCACGTTGTAATTAACGTAGTTGAAACGTAACGTAAGCGATTTCTACGAGGGGAATAGAGCTCGTAGGGGAAACGATTAAAAATGGCTTGGAATTTTGAATTCGTATACGGAGCGCCGATGTTTGTTTACGTGAGCCGCCATCTTGGTTTTTAACGCTATTCGTGAAGTTGAGCGTCAACGGCCAGTTTCGGTTTTCAAGACGACTGAAATGCAGATAAAATGTTGTTGAAGATTGTTCACTATTAATTTTGAAGAGAAATATTACGTTATTATTTTGCCAAAAGAGAATAAGTGAAATCAACGTTTTTATTCTGACGGACGCCAAGCGTTGGGAAAACCCGAAAACGGAAGCAAGAAAAATGGCGGGACACGCAGAAGTAAACAACACCCATGCTTTCGGAATAGAGAGGTTCAATGGGCAAAACTACTTCGATTGGTCCTTCTGAACGGAGCTGTTACTTAAGGAAAAAGGCTTATGGAAGTATGCTAGTGGTACAGCTACTAAACCTGCAGCTGGGGATGCAAATTTGCCGAAGTATAAAGAAGAAAATACGAAGTGTTTGCGAGTGCTCTTCATCACGTTGCAGCAGTCTGGTACAGCGGAACTACAGAGACGTAGTGGAACCGAAAAAGCTGTGGGATGACTTAAAAGCAAAGTATGCCGCTGTCACACGGATGAGGAAGATTACGGCATTTAAGGACCTAATTAGTTGTAAGATAATGACTAATGAAAGACTGTCTGACTATTTGACTAGAATGAGAGATTTAGTTAGGGTGGCCAAGATGACACAGTGTCCTACAATATACGACGAGTTTGTCACGTTCTTGATGTTGTGTGGTTTGCCAGCCGAATATAATGACGTTCTTAGAGCAACAGATTCTCTTGATGCAGCAAACTTCAATCCAGACTACATAGAAAACTTCTTTGTTAGAAGACGAGCGCAGATCTTCAAGGTGGGATCGCCCGAGTGTAGTGGATGACGAGGAGAAGTGCACATTAGTTGTGAAGCAAAAGAAGACTAAGAAGAATAATATTCAGAGAGCGGCAAAGAACAAGTCAAGTGTCAAGTGTTACGCCTGTAACAAAAGAGGCCATTACGCTCGAGATTGTTTGCAGCGGCAAAACAACAGGAGCAAGTCAAGCGACAGTGAGTCATCGCAGGACAACAAGAATAAGAGGTCAGGCCAACGCAATTCAAACCTGTGGGTTTAGGATTTCGAAGGTAGCAATGCAGTCATCGAAGAGAAATCCCAAGGACCAGAACGAGTGGATTGTTGACTCGGGAGCCTCGGTGGTGATGACAAACGACAGGAATGACTTCACAAAGTATAAAGTCATGAAAAATAGGTATGTGTTGACAGCCGACGATACTCCAGTCCCAGTCACGGGGGTAGGGACTATAGTGCTAGTGGTGAAAGGCAGGTGTATTGAATTTGTACTAGCTTACCATGTACCAACATTAAAGACTAATGTTGTATCCGTTGGAATTCTACAAATGGCGAAGTGTAGAGTGTCGTTCCCGGATGACAGATGTACGGTGGAAGACCCTAATGGGAGACTCATGCTGGACATTAACAGACGATGGGATAATTTGTATCCTCTGGATGTCGAGACGCCATTAAAGGGACCATCACAGAAACATCAAGTAAAGAAATTAAACATGCAAGAAGGGAAAAGAAATCTTGGACGAAGAGAAATCAATTCAAGTGAGGAATCGATTGTGGGGGAAGAAAGAAGTTCGGAAAGAAACGATTTCCACCGGTGGCATGAAAGGCTAGGTCATATGCCTTATGAACTAATAAAACGCATGCAGAGACAGGAATTAGTTCGTGGCCTAGAAGATGCCAACATTCGTCGTCCAATTCAGAAATGCGATGCATGCCAGGTCGGACGTTTTCCAAGACTACCATTCAAGGCTAGAAAAGTCAAGAGAGCAAGCTCTAGACTAGGGCTAATCCACACTGACGTTTGCGGACCAATGCCTGTGCCTACGTTGAATGGAGAGAGGTACTATCTGAGCTTCATCGATGACCACACGAGGCGAGCGTGGCTAATCCTGTTGAAAAAGAAGAGTGATGTATTCGAAAAGTTCAAGGCTTGGAAAACTGAAGTGGAAGCCGAGCCTGGGCAAAGGATAAAAGCCATCCGATCGGACAATGGAGGAGAATTTTGTGGACGATTCTTCGAAGCCTATTTAGAAGAGAATGGCATTAAGTATCTTAAGACGCACCCCTATTCTCCACAAGAAAATGGAGTCGCAGAACGACTGAATCGCACATTTATGGAGAAAGTCCGTACAACATTAGTGGGGGTGGTATCCCAAAGTTCCTGTGGGGAGAAGTTGTACGGACGGTATGCTACTTGCGTAATGCAGGAGTGGGAAGACTAGCAGTCGAATCCCCCATACACAGCTGGCAAGGCCACATAAACAACCTATCAAGGTTTAGGAAACTTGGATGCAAAGCCTACGTAAAAATTGTTGAGCCCGCACAGAACAAGTTGGACGCTAGGTCCAGGGGTGGATATCTGGTGGGATATGACGTAGGGAGAAGTGGCTACAGACTGTGGGTACCCGAGCTACGCAAGGTAGTAGAGAGTCGGGACGTAAGGTTCGAAGAAAATGTTTGCTACCAGACAAACACTGAAATGGACTTGAGAGACATGAAGTACGTGACGCAAGGTTGGGACACCCCTAGGGATTCCTGTAGAGGGATGGATCCGAGCCCAAGCCTCGATATGATTGAGAAAGGAAAAGTCACGCAAACTGCTCAAGCAATTGTGAATGTGCCACCACCACAACAAGCACCAGTTCAAGTGCCAGAGATGCCCGGCCCACAGGCCGCTCCAACTGATCGAGTGGCAGTGGGGGAACCTGCAGTTTATGACCAGTTCCAGGAGACTGTAGAGGGCAATACAAACTGCACGCAGGGAGTTCGAAGAAGGATTCACACTGCAGAGGAGGTCGACTCTACGCTCGTCAAAGCAAGTTGTAGGGCAGTACAACCGATTAAAAATCGAGTGGTTCGAACGAGACGGAGTGATGCTTCAGAGGGTCAACCATGACGACTACATGGACAGATGGTTGGTGGCATCACCAGACGAACGCAACGAGATGGTCAACCAGATGGACGCTTTTGACGAGGAAGTCAAGAAAATCCAAGAAAAGACCAAGTCTAACAGGTCGAGAAGAAAAGAAAGATCTCGACAAGGAGCGTCTGACTCAAAGGAGAGTCAGGCAACCCACTAAGGAGGAAGAAGGTCCTCACTCCGTTCTTGAAGCCAGAACGCGAGTGGGGGATATGTTGTGAGACACGGCGCGTATGTCGCGTTTCTTGGCTTCAAGGACGCTCACTGTTGATGTCTTACGGCAACAATGTTGAAGCGCCCGATCACGTCACGCGCTTCACTCACTCTCTGACAGTCAGCAAGCATGGCTGACGGACGTCGCTGAGAAGAGCTCCCGAAAGATTCAAGGAAAATCCCTCGTAGGCCTACGGCTCATATGCGGTCATGAATAAGCTGATCTCCAGTCGATCTGTGGAACGCTTTTTCGGAAGAGGACTGCTACGTATGGACTTACAGGTAAGCCATTAATCTTTCCCACTCTTTATTCCCGATCGCTAGTTGCGTACGTTATATCTTCGTTCACTGGAAAAATATTCTGATAACTCTGCTCCTTCACTTATGAAGGCCATCGTTCACTTCAAATCCGTCCATCAATCCTAACCAAAATAGTTTAATTTAGATAGGGACCGTCCTACGCCCATTTAAAGATGAAGAGGTACCGGCATAGCGGTGAAAGCCTATTGCGATTCTCAAATTCAAAGTACTCTTGCGAGCTCTCTAATAGCCCAAAATGGACATGCTTACGATAATTTGAAAGGTGGCGATCTATTCTTTCCATCAATCCTACCTGAAATTGTTTAGCTTAAATAGGGTCTGTCGTACGCTTGTTTAAATGTGTAGCTGTTATTGGTGTAGTGGCTTGTTTCAATTTCATAGTGCCATTGTAAAGCTTGTATTTGTATTTATTCCTAAGCTAAACAATTTCAGTTAAGATTGATGGCAAGAATACATCCTCGCTTTCATAAAATTCTAACCATGTCCATTTCGGACTATTATAGGGCTTGCAAGAGCACTTTGAATTTGAAATCTCACACGCTTTTGTCGCTACACCATTACCTCTTCACCTTTAAATGGGCGTAGGGGCAGTTCCTACCTAAGTTAAACAATTTCGGTTAGTATTTATGGAAAGAATAGATCCCTAAAACTCTAAAATGAGACGATTTATGTACATTATTTTATTGACATAACTTCATTGTAAATTGTTCATTTTGAATATATCTGGATTGGTTCTATGTGTTCGCTTTATTAATTATAACCTGTATTAGTTAAAAATCAATCACTAAAGGCTTTAGCGGCCATCTTTGATTTTCAAGTGTCCACTTGATTAACTTTGACAAGTAGCCCCTAGATATTGAACACGCCATATTTCATGCTTCTATCACTATTTGAATGTTTTCTGTAACAAATAGCGGCTATCTTGAAAAATGGGCACCATCTTTGATTAACATACGTCTAGTTGAAAAGCTTTGACTAGTAGCCACTAGATAAAATCCCCTATAACGAATATGTCAAGTTTCATGCTAGTACAACTATTTGAATGTTTTTCTGTTGTAATTAGTGTACATCTTGGATTTTCAAATGGCCAATCGAATAAATTTGACATGTTACCCCTAGATAATCAACATGCCAAGTTTCATGCTTGTACCACTTTTTGCATGATTTTTCTTTTATCTGCTCCACTATCAAGTGCTCTTCGATCCGTTTGCTAATCAGTCTTTTGGTTTCCCCTACGTAGATAATGCTGCATTATCTACCATTATCTATCTGCCCAGGGGACAGCGTAGACAGCTGCTGGCATTTGTGGGAGGTATATTACACGTGTAGGTGGCTTTATTGCAGTTTGAAGGGGGAAGGAGCTAAGCGGGTTTGGTTGTGATTGCTGTGTTGGCTTCTGTTTAGTGTGCTAATCAACCAATGCCTGATGAAGACCGAAGACTTAGTTGAAAAACTATAGTAAATCCTGCCGAAAAGTCGCAGTACAGAAGCAATTTGAAACTTAAAGTTGGCGTAAGCGTTATTGTCTCTTCTAAATTCGTAAGTAAAATGAGTCTGTCGACATTCAGAATTATCCTTCAGTAATAAAAATAGGTTGGTGTTAAGGTATATTTTCCACTGCCCCAAAGGCCTCAAAAATTTTCAAGCTCTATACACAATTGCCATAATCTGAAAAAAAATTGACCACGAACACACATTTTTAGAATGGACTGGGAATAGTGTGGAAACTGTAGAGTAACCCTTCAGTATTCAGCCGGCAAAATAGTTTTGGCGTCGAGATTTTGACTCAACACCATACTTAATATGACGATTAGATTTATAGTACTTTTATTAGGCTATAACAGTATAGCAAACATTGTCCGACGACACTCGTTCCGTAGTTCCATAGCCTATATCGCAGTATACTATAAAGTTATTTCAGAGTTAAATGCCACTAAGCAGCATCATCATTGAGCTGGCTTATACTCAGGTTCACACTGAAAAGATGGGATGTTTCTCCTGCACTCTTATATTTATTTTGAATGGATAAAGCCGTCCCCCCTTCCTTTGTAACCAAATGCGGCTTTAGCTACTTCTGTCACCACTAAGCATGACTGGCTGTCTGTGTGCAGGGATATTTTGGTATCCGCAGCTGTGTGTATGACGAGGACATTTTCGGATCAACAACAGTATTGTTACTCTACCATTCACCACAACTTGTCGTAATTGTTTACTGGAAATAAACAGGTTGTTCAGACAGCTTGCAGGTATTCCATTTAATCAAGTCAATGTAATAAATTTCGTTTGAGTGTGTGAAAGTGAGGGAGTTCTTGACATTTGATTTTTCTAACCTTTAACTATTCAGCAGACAGTTAAGTTGACAGACGCAATTCCTTTCGTCTGCAACCATGCACAGTAGCAACTTTTCCGGATGGGTAAATTAAGCATTCCTTTGAATTACGGGATCAATAAACTCTTGCACATTGGACGGCAGCACAAAGGGGTTTTCATCATTCTGAAGCATTATTGGTGCTCAAATGGAAAACACTGAAAAATCCAGTGTTCTAGATTCAGGAGAGTTATTTTAGAATTAAAGGGTCAATAGGATTTTCCAGTAGTTATACTCTTATGGTTACAGTAACTGCTAAAACCGTATGTGGTTACAAAGGCAGATAATGCTTTATCCATGCAAAAAATTTGCCCAGGAGAAACATTCCATCCTTTGAGGACGAAGCTCAATATAAGCCAGCTCAATGATGACACTGCTTAGTGGCTTTTTAACTCTAAATTAGCATTTTTTACAAATCTTTCTGGTCATTGGGGGTAGTGCAAAATATACCTTGATGCCAAAACTATTTTGCAGGCTGAATACTGAAGGGTAACTCTGAAGTTTTTCGCATAGTGTTGATTTTGCATAAGGTTTGAAAACTTTTGCGGCATTTGGGGAAGTGGAAAATATATCTCGATGACAAATCTGTTTTGCAGGTTTAACGCTGAAGAGTAAACAGAGTTTCTGCACTGATCCAAGTTAATTCTAAAATTTGTCTTTGGGTTAAGTTTTTTGCATAATGGCGATCTTGCGTAAAGTTTGAAAACTTTCAGGATGTTGAGGCGGTGGAAAATACTGACTAATTTGAAAACGATTTTGGGCACTTTTCTTATAGAGAATGGCAACTGTTCCACACTATTTCATTTTCGTTTTCAAATTTATTTTAATTTTTCACTAATCAAGGAAGGGTACTTGGAAAAACCAAAACTAAGGCAAATACGCACAGTATAAAAATTCTCCAATGAAACAACACAGCAGAAAATAAGTTTATACCGTTTAACAGTTTCGAAATTCCCAGTTACTATGGCAACTAAAACCATGACGCTTACGGAAATATTAACTAATTACCGAGAATGTTAAAACTAACCGAAATGGCGTGGAAAAAAACGAGTTAGAAAGCAAAGAAAATACTTTAAGTTCTAAATTCAGATTTAACAGCGCTTCAAATGACAGTAACAAATATGGAAAGGCATATTAATAAACGTAAATATAAACTTTAATCCGCTCTGTCTGTAATTGGCCAAAGCCTGTTTCCCAGTTTTAACCTTAAAACTAATTGTAAAGAATTCACAATATTCCTTAATGACTTACAATTCTGAGGCCAGGGTTTCATTGCATTTTGTTTAAAACAGGATAGACACTGTCACTCCACACTAATCAGTCATTCTTTGATGTGCACACATGCTTGTCCGCAGCACAATAAAACGGCCGTGCAACAAATGAAAGAATCCACTTATAAACGCAAACTAGCATCGTGGCGGTGAAGCATGTACACAATCATGACAAAATTTATGCACCAGTGCGTTAGTACGACAATCACAATCACCCAACAGGAACGGTGTTAGTAAAAGAGCTGTAAAAAGTAAAGAGAATGACAATGAGTAATTTTTCTGGTAATTTTAAGCTCCCCTAATCCTAATGCATTGGGTAAATATTCTTTCGTATGGCAAACTACAGTAACAAATAATTAAGCATTTAAAGAAATTTGGTTTAAAAAACGAAAATGAGTAAAACCATGCGGAAAAGAATTTGGAAAAAATGAGTATAATGCTAATGAAGTGAGTAAAAATGTGAGTTTTTTCAATTTTTATTATAGGATTCATGTTGTGTTTAAACAATCGTCATGTAAATCTTAGAATTCACAGTTCAATTTTTTTATTTACTTTTTTTTTTGACAAGGACACAAAAACTTCAGAATCCTGAAACGGTAATTTTATCAGAATTTTTCAGGCTACACAGTGGCCAACAGTTTGATGAATTGTCACTGTGTGAAAAACCCTCAATTAATGAATTCAGTCAATCAAAAACTCTTTTCAAGCTGTTTAAAACAGCACTAACCATATTTTTTTTAATTCAAGCAGTCAAACAATTTTACTCTTACAGCCAAGCAAAAGATGTGACCTCTTTGCTGCAAATCGTGTTGAGCAGACAACGACTCAATTGCCCCAGTGACCACACAGTCAATCCAATTACTGAAATATAACCACCTAAAATTTTGTCTTATTAATTTTAATGGCTAACATTTCATTTAAGTTTCCAGATAAGAAAATAATTCAAGAACCTAGTCAACCACTTCCAGGAAATTCAATCACCATGCAACATGCACGGGTCCAGCTAGTTAGAAAATAATAACCCTCAAAGCTTCTAAGTTAGTTCAAAACCAACGGTGCAGCAAGAACAACAACAACAAAAAAATCCTGTCGTTCTGGTGTCAGCGATGCAGTTAACAGAACAAACTTGTCAACCTTGTGGGAATATGGGGTGTGCAGTTGGTGAGCAATATTATGCACTGGTGAAAACTTCCGGGGTCAGAGGCATGCAAACATTTACGTCACATTTTTTTTTTGTCAACCTTGAGTCAAATCCCTCTCAAGACGGTTACGAACCAACACAACGTGCCAACTCTTTTTACAATCCAAGAACATCAAGATCAGAGCACTATAGTACCAACAAGTTTTGACAGGAAACTTTAATCCGAATTATTTTCAACCGAATTCTGCACCGTAATTAAAACTTTCTATGTTCTAGAACCTCAATCTCATTAGAACCTTAATGACAAAAGAAAAACAACGGGGTATAGCCTAGTTTCATAAATTTGTCATTATTTTACGCGGGGGTGAATTATTTCCCACAATTTTTGTCTTTAACAGCTAAATTTGCTATCCTGTGTTCGAGATTGCGGAGGAGGAGGGTGTGAAATAAAGGGAAAGAAGAAGGAAGTTGAAAGTGAGCAAAAAGAATGTCATACAACAATCCGTGGTGTTGAAGGGGGCGGCAAAAGAAAGGGGTGGGAGGGAGGATGGGTAAAATGTGCTGGGACTACAAAGAAAATAATTTTTTTCTGCTACTGGTATCCACATGTGTGGGGGATGGAATGATGGAGCCATGTCCTCACATTATTCCTCCTGTGAGCACCCTTGACTTCACTACACGTACTAATAATCTTACAACAGAAAAAAAAGAATTCTTAAAACTTTTTTAAGCCCTATATACAAAATAAAATTAACAGGCCTTGGCTACAGCATTTTAGGAAATTAAAAAAAGATCTGAATTTTTAATTTTTGTTCGTAATATTCTAGCTACTAACGATGTTTACAGTGTCATTTATTTTTATTTTTTATGCGTACGTTTCTAACGAATTTTTTTCCCCCAAAGGGCAAATACTCGATGCCAAATATATTTTACATAAAAGATTTTGACGAAACTTGACTTATTTAAATTGCTATCGAGTTAAAATCATTGCGCGACACTTCCTTTTAGAGGCAAATCTTCTTACAACCACTAGAAATTAAATTTTTTGTTTACAAGTTGTCAGGTGTTACATTAAAAAAATAATAAAGGAACTAGTTCAAATCACCCAATTGCCATTTAGAGCTGCAAACAAAGCAGCTTTTTTTAAGTAGGTTTAATTTTTTATTTGCTTATTTATTAGCATAATGACTAATTATTTTTTCTATTCGTTTCAAATAATAATTACATTTTTTACATTAGCTAAACAAAAATCAAACACTTACCATTTTTGGTTCGAAATATCCAGAAAAGAAACATCATGTGTTCACAAAATCATTCTAGAACCGTGACAGGCTTGACACACGCAACAGCAACTTGTCAAATTTACCCTGACGAACAGGAAATAAGCATACTCAGAACAGGTGGCTTCCAAACATACTTGCATATGAAAGCATATGCCGTGAACACTTGTGCCGTACATACCTTCGCTGTAAAATATGGTTCTTCTCACAGCAGCCGTGCTTTAAAGACATTTGGAGGCAACAGTGTGGCATCTCATTCGGTTTGTTGTTCACTTCTTGGTGAAATCAGTGGCTCATGTTGATGCAGGGGAAGCCAAGGAGCTAAGGTTAGAGCTTTGGCAGTCAGGCAGACCAAAATACTTGTGCCAGCTCCTTCCTACCAAATAGGGCAAAAGAAACGGACAATTAAAAACTGACCTTGAGAACAAAAAAAAAAACCAGAAAGCAATGGACTTAAGATGGGTGGGTGGAGACTAAAGTTCTGGTGTGGCACAAACACCTGTCATTTTATGTGAGAAAATGCCTCTCCAAGTGACAGGTGTTGGTAAACAAACTTCTGAAATTGAAAAGGCGTACAATTATTCTTTCAACTGTGAAGCACGGAAGTAATATTTAAAAGGGTTAAGTAAAAAAAAAAAGGCAAGCTAACTCGTAATACCTTTTTTCAACGATATTGATTGCTCTTGTACAAGCAGCACATAAACACATGTATAACACATAGAAAAACACAGCAAAAAACACATCTAGTAAGAGGTATCCACCCAAAACCAAAACTGGTAAGAGAAGCCGCCAAGTTACCAAAAACGGTCGGCCTTTGAAGGTAGTGATATCATTCAACCAGGGAAAGGCCGCCAAGGTTAATCCTATTAGCCAAGTTAATCGCACCTACTAATAGTTCGAAGGTTAAATGAAAACTAGAATATTGCTACTAGCGGTAGTAATCTTCAAGTTTTCATTTAACGTCCAAAGTATTATTCGGTGCGATTAACTTGGCTAATAGGATTAACCTTGGCGGCCTTTCCCTGGTGGAATGATATCACTACCTTCAAAGGCCGACCGTTTTTGGTAACTTGGCGGCTTCTCTTACCAGTTTTGGTTTTGGGTGGATATCACGACTTTCATAGGCCTGTGAATGTACAAAAAATCCCACGGTGTAATTGTCACCCCAACCTTTTTTTCCTGGAGGTATTTTATTGTATGAATGTTCTCATTCATAATTTTCACATTTGTTATTGTTATTCCAAATAAATTAATAACAAGCGTAACAGTATGATAATTGCAAGGACCTAATCAATTCCTATGGAATAAAAGATACCCTGTGTCTTATTGAACCAGTAATGAGAAATTTATTCGAGTCATGGGGCATATAATTCATTTTGAATTCACGTACCGTAAAAAAAAAGATTTGGTTTTGGTGGGAAAAAAAACGACCAAACCTTTGCAATAAAAGATACACCGTCTCTTCGTGAACCACCTATTTGCAACAACAATGAATTCTGACAATTAGGTACTGAAACACTACTGTTGAATGACAATACAAACAATGGTTACAACAATACTTTTGCACTTACGAGCCACTTCAGGAGCATGTGCTTCTAGCTGCAATCCCCATTTTAGAAAAAAGGCACTTCCCCATACGACGCTTTACCTGTCTGCCGAAATTTAGATCTGGCAACTTTCCCTAATGAGCTGTAGACGTGTCGTTATACCCTATGAGAATTAACATGGAAGCCTGCGGACTAGTTACTAGTCACCAGTAACACAAATCAACGTTATTGAGGACACTTTTTCTCCATGAAGGTTCCCACATTTTCGTGTTGAGTTTTTCTTTGTTACTGGACCCAAGACACCTGATTCAAACGATTTGCAAAGATTTCTACCGCATGGGGAATTTACACCAGTATGCTGAAATCACGTATAAGTTGGTTTCAGTTAAAAGACACAGTCTGCTAGTGAGCCGCCATCTGACAACAATTACGCTCTAACAATTAAGCTCCAACAACAATAAAACGTCTACTTGGCAGCGACTCACAGTGTCTAGATGTACAGTCCCATCCAAAAGTAAATGAACGTGGCATTGTTGATGCTATAACAATGCAGAAGGCAAGCTGCAAGAGATGAGTGAAGATCATTGTTGTCACTTTCCATCGTTACAGAATGGTGTATGGATCTCCAAGAATGTCAACATATCGCTTGAGTAAAGAATTACAACTACTGACTGAAGAAGTTATCATACACAGCGGCTGCCGTGTATATACATGATTGAAGTCCTCTCTCCAGCAAAACTAAAACTATTAATTTCTCCGATCAATTCTTGTTATTGTTCTTCTTCTTGGCTGACACGGTTTCAGAAAAAACTACTGCACCTACCTAAAATCTGAAACATGATCTGAGCCAGAAATATTCTTGCGCTTCAACCTTACAGGGACCACTTTTTCGATTGGTCGATCCATTCTGGAGTTACGGGACGATCATTTTGATTATTTTACATTGTTTTAACCATTGTATTTAGGGAACAATGCCACTCAGCAAACTCCAGATCCATTCTTCGTCCACGTGTTATGTCTTTGCTAAAAAGTCGATTGTTGAACGGTAAAATGAAAGAATCTGGCTGTTGCAGGCATAGGGCCTTAGGGCTTCGGGCAGATGACCAGGAGTGGTTAACGCTCGTTAAACCCTTTGAACCCTTTGAAAGAATCCGTGTTTCAGCTAAACGCATAAATTTTTAAACAAAACTATGCTACGTTGTTAATTTCGAGGCCTGTGGAAATTGGCAGCTAAAAACGACAGAATTGCATATTTATTTCGCAGATGGAGGCTTTCAGAGCTGAGTTGAATTGTTTCAAAGTGGCCAGCAACAATCGACTGCATGCATAAAGCTTTGTAGCGCGACGCCATAGCTGTACACGGATTACAACCAAAAACGTTAAGTGTGCCGTAAAAAAGGGGGATATATGATTGAATTTTCACTTGTTAAAATGAACATGGATAAAAATTGATGATTTTTAATTGAAATAATAAAATGTACAATTGAGAAAATTCCATCTGTTTAGGTGCTGTTGTGCTTTACCAATCATATATTTAAAACGTAAAGCACACCAGAACCTTAACAGATGGAATTTTCTCAATTGTACATTTTATTATTTCAATTAAAAATCATCAATTTTTATCCGTGTTCATTTTAACAAGTGAAAATTTAATCATATATCCCCCTTTTTCACGGCACACTTGACGTTTTTGTTTGTAATGTGATTTACAGCTCATAGATTGCCATTGGAAATTCTTTAGAAATTGTGTTTCAGGGCTATTATCTTTTGTTGCAGTATTTCGTGTTTCGATTTCTTCTGCTATTCATTCACTGGAATTAAATGAACATATCACCTTCTATTTTCGTGTGTCCCACTGTAAATAGCTGTCAGCATTTTCATAGGTTTGAGTGAATGAAGCATACATCATCACACAACGGTAAGGTGGTGGGAGGGGTAACAACTACAAAGCTAATGCTACTGCTACAAAACTGAGTCACACAGGAAAGCCAACCTGGAAGTGACCACCTTTAAATAATATTAGGGAGCAAATTTTCTGGATCCAAAATCCAGTGCTGAGTGCGAAATACATTTCCAACTTTCCTTCAGTGAAGTCATGATGCCACATGCAAAACTTCGGGACATGCGACTACACCAACGAAAAATTAGGAATTTTTCTCATTTTTATTTTTAATTTAATACTACCACTTTTTCGGACTAAGAATTGGATTTCAGATTCAGAAAATATAGTCCCTATTTTTTTATTTGAAGAACTTATCAAGAAATGTTTTGCTAAATACATTCGGCAGATTTAAATTAACAATAAAACTGAACAATTGAACAATTTGAAGAAATTCTTTAATTCGTGTTAAGAAATTCGTTAATCTCTTCTTATACATTTATAGCGCAAGTTAGGCTAGGAGCCATCAAGTATCAGCCCATGCGAGATGTGAACGGATTTGAAAAATTAGATGGGAGGAAAAATTACCTGTCATATTACCCACAGGTGAAAATTGTTCTGTAAATTGCTCAGATGGGGCGAAATATAACCAGAACATTGGATGGACGCTAAAAATTGATTGGTAACTTGTTACCTGGCAACTAAGCGTTTAAAATTTCATACTGTAAACGGGAGGGAACCCTGTGAATGGCATTATTCATGAATAACTTCGCTTGGGGCTCTCGGACAAACCCTGTGTTGCTTGTGACCCTATAAAGACGCTTATCATAATGTGTGCTCTGTTCGCCATGTTATCCTTTAAGATTTACATGTTTCTTTAGCAGCAGCCTAGTCACTGTAGTTAGATTACTACATTGAAATTTTCTGAATGGCGTGGAGTTCATTCTTGAACGGTGAGGATATCCAGTTGATAGGTTTCAAGTTAATCCTTGGGTTAAGCTAGGTAATAAGGGAAAAAGGTGATATACATTACAAAATAAGTTGAGGGCTAAGCAATACTTAGCCTGAAGGTCGAGGTCTATCGGTGAGGATAGTCAGTTGAGGTTTAAAGTTAATCCTTGGGAGAAGCTAGGAAATAAGGGAAAATGGCGATATCCATTACGAAATAAGTTGAGGGCTAAGGAATATTTTGCCTGAAGGTCGAGGACTAACTTAGCACTATGTAGTTAGCCCCGAGCTATAAAAAGCAGTGATATCCATCAAGTATTAGCATTATTCCTGAGCTTTAACAACACTTTAACCCGGAGTTTATGAGGTAAATTTAGTCCGAACCGGACCATGGTTGAAGTTGAGAGCTGTTGGAAGTTAGTAATGATTTAAAGCGATAACACCGTTTTGAAAGCGTAGCCGTGGCTTGGTAGGTTGACGAATAATGAGTTTCGAAAATAGAGACTAGTTTTGTTCCTGACTGGACAATGTCAAATGTGAAACTTATTATATGAAGATTTATAGACAAAAAATTCCTCCCGAAAAAAAAAGGTAAAGATGAAGATAAAACTTGTGATCTTTTGTACGTTCACAGTGCTACGAAAAGTTGTAATATCCACCCAAGACTAAAACTGTTATAAGAGAAGCAGCCATGTTTCCAAAAAGGGTAGAGATATCATTTTAGTAAGTCGCCATCGTTAATCCTATGGCGGTAGCAATCTTCTAGTTTTCAATTAATTTTCGAATCATATAGTCGGTGCGATTAACTTGGCTAATAGGATTAACCTTGGAGGCCTTTCCCAGGTTTAATGATATCACTACCTTCAAAAGCCGAAACTTCTTGGAAACTTAGTGACTTCGTTTATACCAGTATTGGTTCTGGGTGGTATTGTTGATGACATATTAATTAATAATACAAATATTAATTAAATAATACGAATGAATGTAGATCAAGTTCCAAGCCGGCATATCTTCAGACCACGACATGACATTATGAAAGAGTAGTCAAGCTCTGAATTTAAGGAACGCTACAGCTTTCGAAAGGACTCATTGTGATTTGGTTCATCATCTGCAACACCAAACGGAAAGAGATATGGCTGTTATCCTAAACTGGCGATGTTGTATGCCCTTCATATTTTGAGTCAGAACGTTTCAACGTATTGAAGATGATTTAATAAATATACATCGGACCACACATGGAAAAATAATCCATCGTTTTGTAATAGTAGCGCGTTTACAACCACAATATGTGAATTTTCAACACAAATAAAACTCCTCTCAATCAGGTAGATTTTTAACGGAATAGTTCGCTTTACCAGCGTAGTTGGAGCTTCAGACTCAAGCCGGAATACACAAGTCGAAACTTTCAGAAACAGAAAGCAATGGTTTTTAATGTACAACTAATTTCCGATGCTGAAACCAAATTTTTTAGAGTGGTATCCTGATGGCCTGGATCAACACACGATTCCACAATTATAATTGTACTAGCTGGCCTTGTGCATGCTGCACGGTGATTGAACTTCCTGAACTTAGCCTCTCTTAGTAAAGTAACTGGTGCCTTCAATTTTCCAGCAACCCCCCCCCCCCCCCCCCCAACTGCATGCCCTGTGGCAGTGTAGGGTCTGTATACCTGGCCGCAGTTTCCCCCCCCGGCATTTGGTTCCACCCCCACCGCACCCTACTGCAAACCCTCTAGCACTTTTAATTTCCGCCCCCAACATGCACACCCCTGCCCCCTCCCTGTCCGCCCTCCTGCAATGTAGGGTTTGTATACCTCCTCTGCCCTTCCCCCTGGTACCCTTGGTACTTGGTCATTGGTTATCAAGTTATTACCCCCCCCCCCAACACCCCACCCCCCCCTTCTGCTTCATGTTCACATTCAGTAAGGAAATACTGCAATCTCCCCTTCTCATCTTCCCTCTTCCCCTGTCCCTCCTCTTCTCCCCTCTGTTCTCGTGAGAACATCTCCCCTCTTTTACCTCTCCTCCTTCACCCCTCCCCTCTACTCCTCCTCTTCTCTCCTACATTGCCACAACCCTCCGATGCTTGTTCTTGGTCTTGCCGTGGCTGAACGTGAAACAAGTTTGTGAGGGGGCCCTGGGGACCCCGAGCAAGGCGAGCAGCAACAGCCTAGTGGTTACCATCCTCGTCTGTAAACCAAGCGAATACTTGTTCGAATCCCACGACTGACTTAAAAAAAGTATGAGAAATTAATTCATGCAATTCAAGGTTAACAGGACAATTCGTCGAGATTTTGCGCCAATCCCCCAAAAGACGCATAGCCTACCTGTAATTTACTGTATAAAAAAAACAAAAAACTATCACTTAGTAAGTCAGCATTCTGCCCCTCCGTATTGTGTCCGCCAATTTTTAAACAATTCATCTGTGTTATCTTTGCAATTTTAATATTCATTTACTGAGTAACAACGATCACACACGCATCGTTTGTTGCTGCTTACTTTGAAACAATTTCGCTCAGTTCTGAAAGCCTGCATCCACGTAAGAAGTAGACCACTCTATCGTTAATAGCTGCTCTCCTCGAAATTAAAAAAGTAGCTTAGGTTGGTTTAAAACTATATGTGTTTGGCTGAAACACGGATTTTTTCATTTTACCCATCAACAATCAACTGTTTGGGCAAAAGTTCGTAATACATAACAAGTACTCCAAGAATTGTTAGGCACCGCAGCAAAGACATAGCATGTGCACGAAGAATGAATAAAAACGTTACTTTTAAATTGTAGCCATGAAAAAAGTTACTTTTAATAGTCTGTTGCTGATGCTGCTGGTTAATTCCTGAGGTTGGGTATTATATTAGTAGACTAGTTGTGCTCGTGCGCATGCTGCGCACCCCCCCCCTACCCACCACCCGCACATGCCCCTTCCCCTGCCGCACCCCGTTCCTGCACTCCCATAGTGTGGGTTCTGAATATCTCTCTGCCTCCCATGGCACCTCAGGTGTTTGGTCTTTGGTTTTAAATTTATCAAACCGAAAACCGAACATGTGAATGGCGCCCCCCCCCCACAATTATTTAAACCCCAATCCCCACACTCCGGCCCCCTTTGCATACGTGTCCCCCCATACATGCTTGCCCGCCTCCCCCTCCCCGAAAACGTCACCCTGTGACATTCTCCCTTTGGTGCAGCCCTGGAAAAGTCGCTGGCGTGTTTGACTTAAGGCTAAAACAAAAAAAAACCTATCACTGAGAAATCCAGCATTCAGTAAGCAAGTAATCCCATGTTTAAGTTAATCCTTTGAAACAATTCACTTCGGTACTGCGCATTGCCCGCCACACACACTTGCCCTGGCACCCTCTTCCCCACCCCCCGAAAAAGCCACTCCGTGACATTTCCCCTTTGGTGCAGCTCCGGAAAAGTCGCATGCGTATGTTTGACTGAAGGCTCAAAAAAGCCTTAAGAAATCCAGCATTCAGTAAGCAAGTAACCCTATGTTTAAGTTACTCCTCTGAAATAATTCACCTCGACACCGTGCATTGCGACATTGTTGCAAGCAACGATTGTTGCCGCCCACTTAAAAACAATTCAACTATCGTCATATGGTTTAAAGTTGTCTTGTTTAGCCGACACGGGTTGTTTTTTTTTTTTTTTTTTTTTTTTTAGCTCCAACGCCGACAATGGCACAGTCCACGCGACTAAAACTTTGTTGGCCGATTTGGTACCGCAACAATACCAAAAAACGAACCCAAAAACGGTGCGGCAGGTCTGGCAAGTGGCGCCATCTCTTCGAAGATTTCGGAAAAAGTGTTAGAACCCGAAATTGTAGTCCAAGGCCGTCAATAGACGGCGACATGGCAGGTTTCGTAAGTGGTGACACCTGTTCGAAGAAGTTGGAAAAGTGTCCCAACCCGAATTTGAAGACGAATCCCATCAACAGATGGCACTACAGGGTGGGGTAGTTGATCACCGGAATGGCATGGCCGGTGATTTGGCCGCCTGCTTCGTATATATATGTAGATTCTGGCAACAGAGCTGACAACGGGGATTTGACAGGTGTACTGGTGGTAGACAGTGGCACATCGATGTGCTCCTCCATCCTGGTATAAATAATTCGAACTGCTAGAGGTTCAGACAGGATCCTTTTTTAATTCTACGTGTCACACATCGAATTAATGTGGTTGTACCCAAAAAACGGGTGAAGGCAAATCTGTTCAGCGAAATCTCCTCAAAAACCAGACACATTTGTTCAATTCTGATCCGATGAAATTCAAGTATGTAGGTGAGTGAGTTGCAGCGCGTAAGCTCAAAAGGTATTATGCTCTACAGAATATACAAAAGACGTTTGAAGTGTGTTAACCTCTAACGAGGTCTATCAGCGAAAAACTGTCGTCCAATAGTACACGATCTGTGGACGTCAGCGTAAAGGTGTGCTCTAATACGAAAAAATTACGGCACGTAACTGCGCATTTTGACAAGTCAGCTCTTCAATATTGCGGTCGGTTGGAGGCTATACGTAGATATTGAGGTGGCTCCTCTCTTATCGCGAAGAACAATACAGCGCGAGTCGTCACTTACCTTTGGCGGTAATCTGGATGGTACACCAAATTTTAATGCTGGAATCTGGCCGGTACATTGAATGCGAGGCGCGCATAGACTTTGCTGTATTATTGCGCTAGCCTCGCTGCTTTTTGGGTGCGATATATTACAGTATTTTATTACGCTTATTTGTGGTGTTGTTTCTTATTGAACGAGTGAACAAAGCGAATTTGGTCCTGTTTTTACGGTGGCGGACTGGCCAGGGAGAGAAGGGTGGGATATGCCTCTTGACTCTCAGATTTTTTTTTCAATACGTAATAAGCAGTAAAGCTTAACAACTGGCCACATGAAATTGCAGTGTTATATTCAGTGTGGACTCTGTCACAATTTTCGTGTGATTATTTTAACTTTTGTTAATACACCTAAAAAGTGTAAATAAATTTAAAGTAGTCAACCTCACGTACCCTCAGTGGAATAAGATTTCTCCTACTCTCTTCCCCCCACCTCCAAATTAACTGCTGAGTTTACTGAAAATATGGTGTTCGAAGATATAAAAAATGTAAATGCCTGATGAACAATAAACAAGCGGCTACAGCGACTGCCTAGTCGCACCGGTCTTCTGTACAGTTCCTACACTTCCAATGTTGAGGCGCACACCTCTATCATGCACTACAACAGCTATCTCTATTATACTAATCTAAAAGCAGTAGCCATCACAATAGCCGGTTAAAAATGTGTTAGCTTTTAGGCCTGTTTTACATTTTAGGCGTAATTGTCAGCTTTAGGCCTAATTTTAACCAACAGTTTTAATTTCATGTAGCAGCTAACGGAGATATGGATTGTATAGTAAGTCTCTTCATTTTTCCAACACGGTGCACCTGCAAGCACACAGTTACAGTGTTACAACGTACGCAACGTAGCCTATATAGATCATTGGTAGTAGGGAAGGGACAGGAGAGACGCTGTAGTTGATAAAGCCAATAGCGACTCGTAGCAACTTGACGTTGCCATGGTAACATGATTTTAGGCCCAATTTTCATTTTTTGAGGCCCAATTTAAAAAATGCAGTATTAATTTCGTATGTAGAAGATAGGCCTAATGAAGAATTTGGTTCGACGGTAAGCCTATTCATTCATGCAACAATGCGACGAGACTATTTAAACAAAGCTAAAATCCATTTGTTTTTATTGAGGATTTTAACTTAGAATTTTAATTCGACATCAAATGTTATCTAATTTAGTTAAGTCGAAGAAGTCTATTAGCTATGAGGAAGTAACAATGTTTTAATTTGCCATGTTGTTTAACTAACTTCTCATACTGAATCTAACGTTGTAAACAATGGTCGTCAATATATGGTACCATTGCGAAGTTGAAAAAAGCGACGGAGGACAGACGGACGAAGTCGCTGCAATAGTCTTCTCAGCCAGTACGGCTGTACAGAAGACTAAAAGAGGACGGAAAACTGTAAAACAATGAAGTTTTCAGTTTGTTTGTTTTTTGTAACAAAACCAATATCTGCGTCAGATGAAAACATCGTCGCACACAAGATTCTGGCTCATTTGCCATATTGAAGTAACAAAAGTTATGAGACAATTTTTTTAATATAATGTGTAATACAGTAGATATTGTTCAACACATCACGCATTCAGATTTTTTAGTAGTGTCCTGTTCGTATGTCTGCCATTCCAACTGCATACGTGACCAATTGCACATTTTTTCTATTCTACCATACGACACGTCGAATTACTAATGCAGTGTTAGTGCATCCTTGTTCACCATTGTCCTTTAAGATGGATCCAAACTTATCACAGACATTCAGATCAGGAGAATTAGGGCGACTCTTCATTACCAAAGAAACACGAGCTTTTCAAGCCACTTTTGTCTTCCTACCCTGCTCTCGTAAATCTGTTTGTAACGCCAATGGAGTAAACACCGAACATTTAGCCTGTGAGTGTAAACCCACAATAAAATAGGCTACCTATCGGTTACTTTTATTTTTTCCAATCACACTTAGTTTACTCCAGAGAGGGAGGGGGGGGGGGGAACTATCATTGCTTGGCACGCTGTACTTATATTACCACTCTGGTATGGGAGGTTACAGGACTATTGGGGAAAGAAAAGGATGTAGACAGTAAGGAAGAGTAGTTGAGCAGTGTCATTACATAGCTCCATCTAACCGACCTTTGACAACGATGGTGCGATATGAAATATATCGACTCTCGGATAAAAAAAGTCGCACCATCATGTTTAACTAGAGAAGAGCACAGCAAAACACATATAGTAAGAGGTACATTAGAAACTAAGGGGGAAAATGCTATTATTTATTAAGCTATGGTTTTTTTCCTTCACTGGCTTGGACGAAAAGAGAATGTGTCTTCCCACATGGTGTCCGAACAGGGACTTGTATTTCTGAATCCTCACTACACAATAGTTCATGACTAATGTACTGCAACTGCATTCCACCTTCCAATTAATTCTACACTGGTTCACACTCTAACAACAAAACATATTAAAGGCTACTACAATTTAACAAACACTTACGCTTGTATGTTATAATTATGAGAATTCTGGTGTTTATGAGCCGATTGGTGGCAGAGCTAACCTTAGCTGACTGCGGTGGAGTGGTGATGATCCTGTTAAAGTCCGTACCAGTTAGTGTCGGTACGATAAGGGTAGTGAGACAGCTTACCAGACAATGTCTCCTTTCTGGACCAAATTATCTCAACCCCAACCATGATCGGAGATTTACCCTACCCTTGCTGGACTTTCAATTTTCTGTTTCTAAAAGGTATGATAAGATTAAAAACTGAGCCGGTTCATCTACTCTATCATTAGCTTTCTTTAGATGACACACCTTGTCTGCACCTTGGTCATCCTTCCCCTGAATTACCTACATGTTTGGCAATGCCATCGGGGACCAACGTGTCCCTGGCAGGTCTAACCTTGGTGGTAAGGCATTCATGTCCCCCAACCCCACAACTGTCTATTCCACATTCCCGGCCATTGTTTTATTCTATTTATTTTTTCATTTTATCTTATTGTTGAAATTCAATATAACTAATTTCCTATCTTTTAAAGACGTTAATTTTACAGAAAATAATGATATAATTGTGGCTGGCTATTAGCGACCCCCCGGTCCTTGCCAGACCCGTTGCTACTGCGACAAACTTTGATTTATTATTATCTTTCAAAAATTATTAATAAAAAAAAAAAGAAGTGAACTCCACATCTATTTATCTCACCCTAACAATGACCACCATGGAAGAGACTGGGGGAGAGGGGGGGGGGAATTGAGACATGCTGCTTGAAATCCTAGCAGAACGTAGGCTTCTTTTGTTGCTCAGACTTATGTGTGAAACTACTAACATGGTGGCTTACCTGAAAAATTCCCCCACCCTTCCTCGAGTTGCTCTTAATGTGACACAGGGCACAGCAAACTTGCTCAGATGCGATTTTTATGAAGAATTTGTTTTTACTTATAGGCTAGACCACATGGGAGAAATAGCAGGGTGTCAAAAGACCACATACTACAATAAGAAAGCAGTATCGGCAGAAAATATCCTCCTTGCTGCAATTTCAATAATTTTACTCCTTCAGTAACTGCAAAAAAAAAAAAAAAAACACCACATTGCCACAGAATGGTTTCTGCCTTGGGGCTTATAGGCTACCATAATTTCAAAATAAACTTAATGAAATCACTTATAAGAACCTGCCATAAAATGTGAATTACTGGAATCACATGCTCATTCCTCCAAGTATGTAGCGACACATTAACCAGTAGTCAAGTCTTGTCACATCCATCAAAACCATGTCACCGGTATTCCATCTGGGACCTATTGGCTAGAATTTTCAGGTCACTGCACATTTTATGTCTGTATGGATTGAAGAGCTTAATAAACATAAGGCAATAGCACAGGAAACTGTATCCATTCAATTGTTGGCATCCAGCCAAACTTCGTGGTGGCCACAACATTGCACGCAAATGCAATTATTTAGTAATATGATCGTACTCTTTACGTTCCAGACTGCCTGCTAGTACTTCATTTCCCAACATCTGTAGTCACCAGACTGCGCTGCACTGGCTAATGGCTATTATCGAGACCCTATAAATTTTTGCTAGTATACATTTTCTTTTCACAACATGCCAGGTCTTGGGGCACATTAGCCTATACTGCAGAACAGATATCCGTCTAAATTTCTTAATACTATGTAAAACAAAAAATTATATGAAAAGTTGTGATTGTTCTCTTTGCTTGCGTATTAGAGCAATAAAAAAATCTCTCCTTTAACAGGACCGCCCGCATGTCAAAACTCTGCCGCATGATGTCCTTTTTATCTACTTCGTGCAAATTGCATGCAATAATTGCTTGCATTGCTTCGGTAAGTCCTGTTAATAAGCAGCTATAACCGGTTTCTTTGTATTCAACGTAAAATTATGTATAGCCTACATAATACACAATACTAATTCTTGATAATACTAATACATACAATGGGGAGCAGGGGGATCATTATCATATAACATTTACGGTGGGATATCCAGTTGAGGGCTAACGTTAACCTTTTGGCTAAACTCGGTAATAGGAAAAATGGTGATATCCATCACGAAATTAAGTTGAGGGCTAAGCAATATTTAGCCTGAAGGTCAAGGACTAACTTAGCACTGAACAGTTAGCCCCGAGCTGTAAAAAGCTGTGATATCCATCTAGTATTAGCATTATTCCTGAGGTTTAACAAAACATTAACAGGGCTAATTTAGCCTGAAGGTCGAGGTCTAAGGCGGAAAGAGCTAACAAAACCCCAACTTAGTCCAACATGGATATCACCAACTTTTTCTCCAGTCCACTAACTCCCAGGTCGAGGGTTAGTTAGATCCAGGGTTAAGCTAGTCCGGGGTTGTTTAGACCTCAACTGAATATCCCCACCGTTAGAGTTAATTTTTAAAAAAAGTTTGCATTTTGACCAAGAAGTATTTTTGATACGTGTTTGTAAAAACTTCAATAAAAAATAAAAGTCGCCCGCTCGCATGGTCAATTTTGCTGATAAACTCCTGTTAAACAAGGTACTTTTTTTATTTGCCCTTAGGCTATCTTTAGTAAATTTTGGACGCATTTTTTCTTCTTAGTTTTGTCAGTACCGTAAATCGTGGATTAAACGTCCATGGGCTTATGCAGTTAATTTGGCAAAAATAGGGGGTGGGCTTTAAATCAAGCATTATCAATTTTCTAACCTTTCTGGACATCGATTACCGAAAATTCGAAGCTTTTGAACGATCTATGAAGACCAATTTTTACATCCTTTTAATTGCTGTGAAGAAGGGAGGAGGCTTAGGTGAGAGATGCCCATGCCTTGTGCAGGTGCTAGGCGCTAAAGAAAGAGTCCACTATAACTACAGGGTGGGAGAAGGGGCCAGTAAACATAGCAAGCAGTACTATCTTTATTCACATCGTATAACTTTTAGGTAATTTTTCGTAGAAAAACGACAATTTGAGGGATGGGCTTTTAACTCCACTATTTCATCATTTTGAATTTTCAGCATTTTAGGGGGTGGGCTTTAGCTTCAACTGGGCTTTTAATACACTATTTACGGTAGTTGATGAAACGAGACCCTGGTATCACTTAGACAACTTTAAAAAAAGGAGGCCGTTTCTCAAGCTTAATAAATCTTGGGCGGTTGAAATGCAATTTACAAATTTTTGACAAGCCACAACTTGTCTTGGTATCGGCTGAATTGGTGCTTTTATTCACAATTCACATTTATGCCTCTAGTGGCTGGTGGCATGAACGTTTTTGAGAGACCTGTGTGTTACAGGAGTTTTTGGGATAGTACTAGTATTTAAACGACATTTTAATCTTGGCAATATCGCACTGTAAACAGACTTGTTCACAACATAGGAAGCAAATTAATCAGGTTGGTTAATATACATCACACGATATACCGGGAAAGTCAAGGGTAACCCCAATAATTTCATCCCCTCAATCCCATTTGATATTTCACCCATTCAATATTTGATAGTTAGGTTCACCAGGGACAACACCTGCCCTACCTCATAAATGGCTTGATTTCTTCGAGAACGTACCAACTGCAAGGTTTCATTCATCTACGGCAATTGTTGCAAAAGTTATTGAGGTGACCCCTGACTTTTAGGACACCCGGTATATCATGATATGTAGTTTATCCTGATATATACCGCCCAAATTAACATTTTGTTTCAATGTCTTCAACTTGTTAAAATTCTAACCAGATTAGTTAGTATACTACTTATTACTTTAAAGTATTTGTCAAAATCTTTCAGTAATGCATTTTGTATTATTTTTAAACCATTTCCAAAAATAAACAAAATTGGGCTTCCAAATACACAAGTCTAATAAGTAATTCGGAAGCTAAAATTAAAAGTGGGGGAATGCTCTTAAGTTAGGGAATCCCCTTCCATCAACGATTCAAGTAGTCAAAATCTGTTAATTTGTAATGTCGTTTTCAAGTTAAAAAAAAAGTGGGTTAGATGATCAGTAGATTGGAAATAAATAAATCTTTGTAAATGTAAAAAAATAAAAATGCATAGGACCTACATAAAGTTACATTCTAATTTTGTTAAGGGATATTTTGTTAGCCTACTAATACACTGTTTAGATCGTAGATAAACACAAGGTAATGATAATTTAATATCAATTAGCTCTCACCCACAAAGATCTCTACACCGACTGTTTCGCCCTTGTTTGGGCTCGTCAGTCTCTACTGACGAACCCAAACAAGGGCGAAACAGTCTGTCTAGAGATCTTTGTGGGTGAGAGCTAATTGATATTATATTATCAATTGGTAAAAATTGTCCTAGGCCTGGGTGTTAACCATTTAGTTGAATGGAGCACCAAACAAGCAAACGTTTCTGCTCTTTCGCTTGCTGAAACCATTATTCGTTTCACCCTTGTCACACAAGGTAATGCCTATCGGGTTTTTAAAAAAAAATGATATATATCCAATATAGTGAATCGTAAATATCCGATATTTATACTAGGGCCGTAATCACTTTCACTGTCGACATAATAGGGCGGACTCCACTTCTTTACAGTTTGGCTGTTTGGCCTAAAAAAGGTCAGACTTTGAAAGTAGTGATGTCATTCAACCAGGGAAAGGCTGCCAAGGTAGCTAGCTAGTTAGCTGAAGAGTATCATGAAATAATTATTGATGCATCTTTCTGCCTATGAATGGTGGACACTCATTAAGTTTTTCTTTATCATTAAACGAAACTGGCTGATACCCAAATCCCGAGGCAGATTACCAATACCAAACCCCCCTCCCCAGTAAATTTAAAATTTGCATTGAAATTTCTAAACCAAAAGAGACAGCTGCTTGGGATTTAGACCATTGGAAAGCTGGTGAAAAATCTTCAAAATGGTGTACTCATATGTCAAAATCGGTCGACGAAAAATGAAAATATCTTCAATTTGGTTTATTATCGATCCATCCGGATTTTATCTACCGATCCCGATTTCTACCAATATTGCAAATGTGGGGAAGGAATTACGTGAGGCATTCTGAATCAGGATCGGCCCAGCCCTACAAAATATGCTTTCAGTTGCTTACAGTTAACAGACACATGTCTGCTAGTGAAGCCGGATTAAAATTTATTACTGCCTCTCTTTTAACAATCAGTTGCTTTAACAATTAGAAACAGCCTTGCTGTCTCGTTGTTGTATGGATTTTGGCTCTTGGAAACTGGCCCAATTTTGGACACCCTGATGGTTCCTCAACCCCTTGTCTAATTCCGGATTTTTCTTTTACTAAACCTTGCCCAGACACTCATGCTACTTACTGCATGCAAAGTTTGGTTTGGATAGTCCTTATGGTTTTCACGAGATACGCGGTTTAAGATTACACTGGAATATGATCGTAGGGGAGCCTCGCTCCAATAAATGTTATACTTTCAATGGTTTAAAGCTTACTATTTCCGACCTTATCTCAGGTGTAAGAGAAACATAGACGTATGGGTGTTATCTCCATCAACTTCATGCTCAATGTTCCGTTTAGGAGCTGATAATCCAAAAATACCTGAGGGGTCGTTATGTTCTACCAAAGTTTGCCATCCACCCCTTTATTTGCCATCCACAGCTCTGGTTCTAAGTTGTTTACCATTACACCACAGCTGGCAACTAGCCTGAAGAAATATGGTTGCCAGACAGAAAAGCAAATACTCATGGCAACTGGCTGCTATTACTTTTATCTCATCGATCAAAGCTTTTTACTCCTTGACTCCAACCAAACACACAGAGGGGCAGCTTTTAGGTCTTTCTTCAGCTTTAAGTTGTATAAGTCAGTAGGATTTATTCTTGTGTCCTACTTAGGGCGGGGCTTGGGGCCTAAAATTGATGCAATTGTTCACTTTCTGCGAAAAGCATGAAATTTGGTGATGCACATGAAGGGTAACTGGAAAAACATTAAAATACCAGGGGCACATGGTAGATTTTTGTGTCCAACACCTACTGAAAATATAGGCTACAGGGTGGTCCACAAAAAACTGACGACCAAACATTTTTTAAGTCCAACGTTTCAAGTTAGCACCCCTCAAAACCAGGAGAGGACAAATTTCCCCGTTTCATTAGATTTGATTTCTGCCCTTCGCTGGTTTTGAGAGGTGCTAACTAGAAAAGTAGGACTTAGAAAATGTTGGGTAGTCAGTTTTTTGTGGACCACCCTGTACATTACCTGAGTTTTTAGCATTGGCATTCTCCGATGCTGTTTTGTACTACAGATTAAAGACTTCGGAGCGTTGCCGGTGCTACGTACCTACTGCGCATCGGTTCTGCGCGAGCCTCCTTGGCATATAAGCCGAGTCGACGGCCGCTACTTCATCGTTCCCCTATTAACGTGCCAGTGGCGACATAGAGGGGAGGAGGGTGGGAATGTTTCGGTAATGTATATTTTCAGTAGGCAATAGAAACAAAAATCAACCAGGTGCCCCAGGTGTTTTCATGTTTCTATGCAATGAAAACGTAAATTTGCCGGCCCCCATGAAGGTCGGCTCAAATTTGCTTCTTTTGTTAAAGGAAAATATACTATACATGTCAATTTTTGTATTGTCTCACGATGCTGCCGTAGTGCCTTGAGATTTCAACATACTTGCAGCCGCCAGCTCGGCAACCCCACCGCGCATCCGTGGACCTCCCATCAAAAGCGGCAGCTCCACGAGCTTGCCATCTTTTTGTCTCTCTCGAAGATTGTTTATAAGGCGACTCAAGAGGGGAGGTAGGGTGGGTTGGTATGGTTTATTTTCCCGTGGGGCAAGGTGGCCTTATGGTTAGCATGGCCGTCTCCAGGGCCAGAGGTCCCGGGTTCGAATCCAGCTTCAGCCAACCCTGGAATTTTCGGGTAGAGAAGGGCCCTGTGATGTATCGTGCTCATGTCGATTGTGGCATGTAAAGGAACCTAGGATTTCCGATAGGATTTACCTAGAAAAATTGACCCTCTCTCCTTCTAGCACCATGGCTAACGCTGGGTGCGCTTCAAAAAGCTACAGTATATTTTCCTTTACCAAAAGAAACAAATTTCAGCCAACCTTCACGGAGCCCGGCATATTTACGTTTCTTGATACTTGGAAAATATACTATACCTGTCAATTTTTGCATTGACAGAAGACATCGTCAACTAGGTGGCAGGCAATTTATGAGCGAGTTCCCTAGGGTTCCGAGGCTGGCGTCCCTGTTAATCGTCACTCTATGAGCTAAGAAAATATTTGAGGAGCTTACAGGTCAATTAACAGATTCGAAAACCGAAAATTGCCTAGATTGGTTGATGATTGCAGGCCATGAAGAATCAAGTTCATGAGAACCAGGGTGGAGAACGATGGTTGTTCTTGATTGGTGTAGGAAAACTTCTTCTTTTGAGAATGTGCAGTTGGCACTCATTCGAGGTTTCTTCTTGTCAGGGATGTCAAGGATAGAAGAGTGTGTTCCTTAGGCAGCAATTGGTCAACTTCAGTGATTATGGTCCAAATTGGTTTGGTCGAGTCAGGGTTGTGACGTTCAAAATGGGAAAGTGGCGATCTGGGGGATCAAAAAGCCACGATTGATGTGTTCCTCTTCACAATGAGGGTAAGGAATGGAAGAAGGCGGAGACTGAGAAGATTTGCGAACGACGAGAGATGGCGCTGTCATGCAGTGCAAGAGGACGGTGCAGGCAGGCTGGTGGCCGAACGGAAGACGCCCACAGCTGCTGAGAGAACGGGAAGGTCGGCGGTGCGCAGGCAGAGGGCTGGCAGACGAAAGCAAGTGGTTGCACAGTCCAGTGGACTGCAAGTTCAATGGGGGTCCGGCGTGGGAAAAGACAATCCGAAAGCTCGACTTACGTAAAAGTGAGAGATTCACGAGGAAGCGCAATGTGACCCCAAGGAGCATGGTGACTGGACGTGATGATCGGCGAGGGTTGACGGGAAGTTAGTGTGTTCCGAAACCCGTGACGGCGAGTGAAAGCTCGTCTTTCAAGAAGGCTGGTGCTGGACTGGGCGAGGCAACACTACGTGGTTGCGATAACGAGCAACCCAAAAGCAGGGCTTGGCGAGGGTAATGTGGACGGCGCCCAACGGCGTTTCATCTGTTCCGCTTCAAGTGCAGCCAAGCGATCCGAAAACTCGGATTTCGGATCGCTTGGAAAGGACGCTGCGAAAGGAGCATTTTGGCTTGAAGGTAATGGCAACGGCCAGTGGATGGTGCCCCGTGGTATTCTTCTTTATCTGCCTGACGATGGCAAGGACGATCTGGAGCTCGGATTTCGGAACGATAATTTGCAAGTCAAGGGAACTGTGAAAACCAACGGGTTCCTGCTGTATGCTGTGTCTCCTCTTCCGCAAGACAGCGGGGAACAAGTCCATAACTCGGTTTTCAGAAAGGTGGATTTTGGCTTGGCGAGGGAGACAGAAACGCGCAAACCAGTGGCCGACGCTCCATAGTGACCCTTTCCTGGCGTATCAAGGTGGCGAGGCTGATCCGCAAGCTCAGCTTCGTAAAGATGAATTGAGAGTATCGAGGGAGCTGCGAAACCCAGCGGCCATTGCCCCATATTGTGCTTCTTTTGCTTTGGTGTAACGGAGAATAATTCGAAAGCTCGGCTTTCGGAAGGGTGGGTCGACCATGGGATGTCAACGGAGAGGGAGCCACAATGTTTTTCGGGATCGGATGCTCAAGAGTCCGCAAGCGAGAGGTTCACCTGGGTGGAACACAAGGAGCGGAAGCGAAATCGCGGCTTCCGGAAGACGACAGTGAGCAACGCTTCCGGTTGGCTTTCATTGTAAGGAGACAAGCAGCTGGTGCTGACAGCGATTTTCCCCTTCAATCTCTGAAGCTGGATTTTTTTTTCTTTTTGACGAGGAGGAGCCCTTGACAGAAAAGATGGAGACATTAGACAACCAAATCTTTAGTGGGTTTTCGTCGCGCTTCAGACGTACAGGAGGTGGAGACCACTTACTATGTCTTCAATTTCCGAAGATGGATGTTTGAAGAAAGGAGCACTGGGCTACAAGCATTGAACATGCGAGGCATCACTTGTTGAAGCTGGTGTGTTGTTGAAAAAGAGCTCAGAACAGAGGACCATGCGAATGAGAGGCGTCTGCTCCTTACGTGGTTTTTAGCCATTAAGGAGAACAACAACAGGCAGAGACAAGCTCATTGTGTTCAATTCATAAGCCGGGTGCGTTATTGAAAAGAAGCACTGAGCAGAAGACCATGAAAATGTGAGGTGTCTGCTTTATAAGTGCGTTCAAGCCACGAAGGAGAAGAACAGCAGGCGGAGACGATACTTTTCGGATTCAATTTCTGAAGCTGGATGCGTTGCTGAAGGTGAGCACTGGGCTGAAGACCATGCAATTGTGAGACGTCGACTCCATACGTGGGTTCTAGCCACGAAGGAGAAGGGCAGCAAGCGGAGACAAAGCTCCTTGTCTTCAATTCTTTAGCTGGCTGCGTTGTTGAAGAGGGGCACTGGCCAGAAGACCATGAAAGTGTGAGGTGTCTGCTCCAAACATAGGTTCAAGCCACAAAGGAGAGCAGTCAGCAGACGACGACAATGTTTTTCGTGTTCAATTCTTGAAGCTAGCTGCATTGTAGAAGGGGAGTACCGTAAATCGTGTATTAAAAGCCAAGATGAAGCTAAAGCCCACCCCCTAAACTGCTGTGACCCCCGTAGCATAATCAGAACGACGCGTGACGCTACGTTGCAGTACGGCTGGCAGTGTTGCAGTACGATTTATCATGCACTTTTTTCTGTCTTAGTCTTCTTTTTCCGATAATTTCGCCAAAAATTTACTGATTTTGACGTTCAAATACACCATTTTAATCGTTTTTTCGAGAGCTTTTCAATGGTGCTATTGTCATGACGATAGGTTTGGTCGTTCTCAAGTTGTTTAGCTAAAACAACCTACAAAGGTCTCGACAAAAAGTTGTCGTAAGAAACTTGTTTCATGAACCCAAATAGGCCTAACTCAAAATTTTACACAATGCAAAATTCCATCTTCACACCCTTCCAGCCACCCGCAGACCGTTTTTAGTTTGCAAAAAGCTTGTCGCAGACCGGCTGAAAATATTCTGCTTCTGGGGCTGTGACGTCAAAATCATGAAATAGTGGAGTTAACGCCCACCCATCAAATTGTCGTGTTTTTCTACGAAAAATTACCTAAAAGTTATATGATGTGAATAAAGATACTACTGCTTGTTATGTTTACTGGCCCCCTTCTCCTTCCCGTAGTAATAGTGGACTCTTCCTTTAGCTCCTAGTACCTTCACAAGGTCTGGGCATCTCTCACCTCAACCTCCTCCCTTCTTCACAGCAATTAAAAGGATGTAAAAATTGGTCTTCAGAGATTGTTCAAAAGCTTCGAATTTTCTATAACAGATGTCCAGAAAGGTTAGAAAACTGATAATGTTTGATTTAAAGCCCACCCCCCTATTTTTGCCAAATTAACTGCATAAGCCTATGGGCATTTAATCCACGATTTACGGTACTAAAAATATGAGGCGTCACCTCCATATGTGGGCTCTAACCACGAAGGAATAGAACAGCAGGGTGGAGATTATGCTCTCGTCTATGATTCTTGAGGCTGGATGCATCGGCGAAAAGTTGCACTGGGCAGAAGCCAAAAAAAACGTGAGGCTCTACACCATTCGTGGGTTGATGGACAGCAGGCGGAGACAATGCTCTTCGTCTTTAATTCTTGAAGATGAATGCATTGTTGAAGGGGAGCACCGGGCAGATGAGCATGAAAGTGTGAGCTTCATGGCTTGAAGCTGGATGCGCTGTTGAGGGAGAGCACTGGGCAGTAGGCCATGAATTGTTGAAAGGGAGTACAAGGCAGAAGAACTTGAAAATGTGATGCCCTGTCTACTCCGTACGTGGGTTCTTGCCATGAAGAAGAATAGAAGCAGGCGGAGACGAGGCTCTTCGTCTTCAATTCCTGAAGCTGGATGCGCAGTTGAAGAGGAGCACTGGGAAGAAGACCATGAAAATGTGAGGTGTTTGCTCCATCCACGCAGGAGAAGAGCAGCAGGTGGAGATGATGCTCTTCGTCTTCTATTCCAGAAGGTGGATGCGTTGTTGAAGGGGAGCACTGGGGAGAAGACCATGAAAATATGAGGCATTGACTCCATACGTGCGTTTTAGCCACGAAGGAGAAGAGCTGCATGTAGAGGTGAGGCACTACATCTTCAGTTCCTGAAGTTGGATGTGTTGTTGAGGAAGAACAGGGCAGAAGACCACAAAAATGTGAGGCATTTCACCATGTGTGGGTTTTAGCCACAAGGGAGAAGATCAGCAGGCGGAGACGATGATTTCTGTTTTCAATTCTTGAAGCTGATGCGTTGGAGGGGAGCACTGGGCAGAAGACCTAAAAAATTTATAAACCGTATCTATAATTGGTCTATCCTTTGGCAACTGCACCTTTCCTTGAGTAAATGCTTTCATTCCATATTGGTGAACAGAACCCTGGCCTACTTTACACAATGGCGAATTCCAACCTAAACGTTGTAACAAATATCTGCGACCGTGGGGTCTGGTTTTCAACAAACCTTAAATCGACCCTACACTGTTATACAATTTCTGCTTTGGCTTTTCGTAGACTTGCCTTAATACGTAAATGTTTTACTTCAAACCACCTCGAAATTAAGATTCGCGCCTTCTACGTTTTTGTTCGCCCAATTTTGGAATACGCCAGTCCGGTTTGGTCCCCACGCCTGCTTCAGGATATTGATGTCCTGGAGTCGGTTCAACGTTCTTTCAACCGACAACTACCCGGTTTGAGATCTTTACCTGCTGGTGAACGCCTCAAAATTTCAGGACTTGAGCCATTGAAGCTGCGTCGTCTGCGAGGAGACTTAGCTTTGACATTTCAGATTTTGAAGGGCTTTCAGCCAGTAGATCTTCCTTTTTTCGACTTAGCGGCCCCAGACCCGTGGCCACTCATTAAAGCTATCCTGGCCAAAGTTCTCCACTGAATGTCGGAGATCTTTTTTCGCTGTCCGTGTCGTTGGCAAGTGGAACTCCCTTCCGGAAAATGTGTCGGCGCCACCCGTACCAATCTTTAAACGACGTCTGGCTTTTTGCCTCCTGAGTAAGTTTTTAAAACGCACCTACAAACGTTCGTTCGCTGTTTCCTTCATATCACTTAACTCCTTGGGCCAGTATAAGAGGCATGCGCTTCTGTGTCCTAGCCTGCACTTGCAGGCAAACTATTATTATTACTAAATGTGAGGCGTCTACTCCATGTGTGCGTTTTAGACTCAAAGGAGAAGAGCAGCAGAGGGAGACGATGCTCGTCTTCAATTCAAGAATCTGGATGCGTTGATGGAGGGGAGCACTGGGCAGAAGACCATAAAAATGTGAGGAGTCTACTCCTGAGGTGGGTTTTAGCCATGAAGGAGAAGAGCAGTGGTCGGGGACGCTGCTCTTCGTCTTCAACTAATGAAGCAGGATGCGTTGTTGAAGGGGAACACTGGGCAGACCGGAAAATGTGAGCATGTCGTTGATGATTTGCTTACAAAACGAAAGCTCAGCTTCGGGGGGGTGGGGCGCCCCCCCCCCCCACGCCACGGGAGGCAGGTCAACATTTTACACCTGCTTAACATAGTGAATACTGCAGTTTCCCACGACCTTGATCTTTGATACTAAGATGGGTGGGTATCCACACTAGGAATAAAATGAAGAAGGAAGGGAGGGGGGGGGGCCTCGTGTATTTAGTATTTAGTGAGGGTGGAAAGGAAACTGAAATTGAAAAAAAAGCCCAATTTTATCTGGTGGGAAGGTCAAAATTGGTTTCTATTGCCTAAGGGAAAATATACACTAACTGTAAATTTCTGCATTCAGTTCCTGGTGCTCTGTTACCATGGAGGAATTAAAACTCTCTACATACACCCAGCTCAGCTACTCATCTGCGCATGCGCCAGCACGTGCACACCCTCCATAAACAGTGTTACGGCGTTAGCCAGCCATCTACTTTTCCTCTCGATATGTCATGCAGGTGACTCAAGAGGGGAGGTTGGGTGGGTTTACAGGTAGCGTATATTTTCCCTTAGGCAATAGAAACCTAAATTTTGGGGGGGGGGTTAAAATTGGTTTCTATCGTCTATACGAAAATTTATACTACCTGTAAATTAAAATGCATTCAGTTCCTGAGTGCTCTTTATGACTTGAGGTTTTTCGCTATCCTGATCCGCCCAGTGCGCAACCCCACTGCGCATGCGTCACCATGCGCAGGCCTCCTATAAAAGCAGATCGCTCGCCCATGGCGGCCATCTCTTTTCCTCTCGATATGTCAACCATGATGGTGGCTCAAGAGGGGAGGTAGGGTGGGTATTTACAGGTAGTATAAATTTTCGTATAGACGATAGAAACCAATTTTAACCCCCCCCCAAATTTAGGTTTCTAATCGTCGGTAGAAAATTTCTACTACCTGTAAATTAAAATGCATTTACAGTAGACCTCGTCAGTATAGGCGGCGGGCACCATCATGGCGAGTTACCCCGGGCAGGGGTGCATAAAATTCTTACTAGACAAAATTTCCCTACAGATTTTGCAAATTTCCACAGCCTTTCACTATGTAGGCAAGCCATTTTTCAGTAAATTTCCTCAGTTCGCTGAAATTTCCCACGAACCTCGTTCTAGCTTTCTGGCATATTCTGCACCCCTGACCCCGGGTTGCGGACTGGTTCCCCCAAAAAGTTTAACAAAACTTCGCACTTTATTGAAAAATATATAACAGAAACAGGAATTTAGATCTCTTTCGTAGGATTTGGTGGCCCTGAAAAGGGCCGTTTGTGAATGATGGGTCTTGCTTCCGTCTTCTGGAATGGGAAGGTCTTGCTTCCGTCTTCTGGAGGTCTTCGTTTCTGTGTTAGTGCTTAAGGGGGCTGGACTATGCATCTGGCTGTTACGATTGATCCCAGACGATATAGCCCATCTTCTTGCCTTGACATGTCACGGAGGTAGTGACTTGTGAAGACGGTTTGGCTCCTCCATGATGTGGCTTGCAGAATTTCGGAAATGGAGACTTGATTGTGGAAAGCCCATGAAGTTGAGAGTGCCCAGAGTTCGTGTGCGGTTGCCTTGATGTTGTTGTCGGTGCAGCTGATGTTCGCATCGTCGTATGCCCTGTTAATGACAGTTCTGATCCAGTTGGCAATCATGGGAGCAGAAGTCACATTCGTTCTTTTGGTGAAGGGAAGGAAGAGTTGAGTGGGTCCCCTTCGGCATTCGGGGGTCACTTGTGCGTTTAATGTAGTATCGAAGCGCACGGACGGGACATAGGGTTCGTTCGGGTTCTTCATCATAGATGTTCGTGAGGGCTGGTATGATGATAGGTTTGGACGGTTCGCATGGTTTTTGAGTTTTGGCTCGGAAATCAGGACGAGGCCTCAAATGAATAAATTTGCAACTGTCGAAAAAGAAACAGTGGGCAGGGTCGTTTGACAGGGCTTGCATTTCGCTGCTGCGAAGGCTTGCTGCCAGAGAGGTGAGAAAAACTGTCTTCCTCGTGAGATGGATAATGTGGCAAGTTTGGATCGGTTCGTATGGATCTTTGGCCAGAGAGTCCAAGACAAGGGGAAAGTTCCATTTCGGGAACTCATGATGGATAGATGGTCTTTCAATTTCGAAGGATTTCAAGAGAGATGAAATGCGGTAATCTTCGAGGAGGTGTTTGTTTCCGGCGGCTTTGGAGACGGTGTTCAGGGCGGAACGGTAGACTAGAATGGTTGAGCCTTTTAGTCCATCTTTGAAAAGATCGGTGAAGAAGACCAGCAGTTCTCGAATAGGGGGGTTGATTGGATTAACCTTTTTTCGCTTACACCAATGAAACCATCATTGCCAGTGGCTGTTGTAAATTTTGTTAGTTGAGTCTCAAAGGGCCTTGCTGGCGATGCGAGCGGCTTGTTCTTTAAAAATTCCAGCCTCTTTAATGAGTTGGATGATAGTAGCCACCCGTGCAGATGTAAGATGTTGCAGTTCGGGTGGAACTTGGTCCCCTTCTGTTGGGATAAGAGATCCGGAAGGTTTTGCAATTCTCTTGGTGTGTCTACGAGAAGGTTGAGTAGTCGAGGGAACCATGGGGCTGCAGGCCAGTTTGGTGCTATGAGAAGAAACAGACCCTGAATTTGCTCGATCTTCGTTAGGACAGATGGGAGAAGTCTGAATGGAGGGAACAGGTAGGCGTAGAGGTTGTCGCAGGGAAAGGTCAGGGCATCGACTGCACAGGCCAGATTGTTCGGAATCGGGCTCACGAATAGGGGAAGTCTGGCATTGTACCTCGTGGCGAAGAGGTCGATCATGGGTTTCCCCCAGATGATGAAGAGAGATTCGCAAATTGATGTCTTGAGGGACCATTCCCATGATGGTGGTTTCTTCTGGGATAGTGCGTCCGCTATTACATTTCGGTTGCTTGGGATGTGGAGCAGTTGGAGAGTTGTGTCGAGCTTCAGGCATAGGTTGAATATTTCGGAGGTGATCTGATGAAGGGTCCGGGAACGTGTTCCTCCTTCTTTGCGTATGTAGGCGACTGCAGTAGTGTTGTCTGATTGGATTTAAACGATCTTGCCTGTTACCAGGTGACGGAAATGACGAAGAGCATTGTAGATTGCCTTCAGTTCGAGAACGTTGATATGCTCGGTAGTGTTGGGAGGCCAGGTTCCGTTCACTTCGTTGTCCATTATGTGAGCACCCCATCCAGTTAGAGATGCGTCGGTTAGGAGTAGGAGGTCCGGAGGGGGTTCGTGAAGAGGCATAGTCTTGGATAGATTTGCGGTGTTCATCCACCAGTGAAGGCATTCCCATGGGAAGTGGGGATCGGATGGTTTTGACAACTTGGATGATGGAAGATGGTTGCTCCAATGATCGATGCGGAAATGGTGGAGTGGTCGAGTCATCCAACGACCGTAGGGAAGAATATCTGCCATTGAATCCATTTTGCCTATGAGGGAGTTCAGGGATGTCAGTGAGTGATTTGTGGACTGGGAAAAGGAGAGGCAGTGGTCTAGTAGGTCGGTTTTCCTCTGCTGATGGCGTGACGGTGGCAGACCGAAGGTTGAAATCCACACCGAGGAAGATGAAGGTTTGTGCAGGTTGGAGTCGTGATTTCTCCCAGTTGACGCCCAGACCAAGGTTGTGAAGAAGCCGGATGGTGAAGAAGATGTCTTGCCGGAGTTGGCGGGGACAGATGTTGTTTAGGAGCCAATCGTCGAGGAAGGCGTTGGCTCCTACCTGGTGACGGTGAAGGTAGCTCAAAATGGGCTTCATGACGAGAGTAAAGATGCGTGGAGCAGCGTTGAGGCCGAATGGGAGAGTTTGGAATTCGAAAATCTTCCCTTGGTAGATAAGTAGTGGAGGTACGTCTTGTGAAGAGGGATGTGGAGATATGCATCTTCGAGGTCGATCGAGATCGTCCATTCCAGGGGTTTTAGGGAGAGGCCAATGGATTGAAGGGTCTCCATTTTTAAGTGTTCGTTGTTCATGTAGCGATTCAGTGGTTTTAGGTTGAAAATCATTCTTTCCCCACCGGACTTCTTTGGCCTCAGGAAGATGGAGCTGTAGAAGCCAGGCTTGGAATGGTCGGGACAGAGGCGGATTGCGTTTTTGGCTAGAAGGGCGGCTACTTCTTTGGAGAGAGCGGGTGAAGCCTTGGTTGCGAGCTCCCAAGGAGGGGTGAATGCCATCGGAGGTCTTGAATTGAAGGATGGTTGAAAGCCATGGGATACAATTGATAAGATGACTTTGTCAGTTGTGATGTGATGCCATGCCGATGTGAAGTAACTGATTCAGCCGCCTACAGGGAGAGCGTGGGCATAGTCACTTGCGGTAAAAGGATTTCCGACTGGAAGAAGAGGAGTACTTGCTGCGGTTGTCGGGGTGGAGCTTCTTCTGAATTTGTTGTTGTTACGTGAGTTGTTGTGGGTGTTCCCTCGAAAGGACTGATTCCGGCGGGGACAAGGTTTCATCTTGTCATGGGACGACTGGTCATTGGACGTTGGAGGAGGCGGTGGTTTGGGATGAGAGGTGAGGCCTTGGAAGGGTTTTCGAAAAGGTTGGTTGTTCGGTGGTTTGAACGGTTTCATAGGTTTGCGGGCGTCCAAATGAGGGGCAAGAGTCGGGATGCGGCCTCTGAAGAGTGTGTCCGTCTCATGAAGAGGTTGGTTGCGGAGGATGTGTTTGGTAGACGCATTCAAGTTCGATGTGGTGCTTAAGGCGATGTCCCTGAGTAGGAGGGTCGAACAGAGCCTTGGTGAACCAGTTGAAGGAATGATACGAGGCGAAGGACATCTTCTTAAAAAGTTCGGAAATAAGGAAGTGGAGATACTTGACGTTCTTTTGGCTAGATTCACTGGGGAGCCTTTCGCAGAGGGCGTTGATAGCCGTGGCGAGGACGTTGGCTTGAGAGTTGGCGCGGAGGCCTAGACGGGATATCTTGTCATTCTCACGGAGTACGGCAGTGGGCACCTCGGTGCGACGGGGGATGTAGAGGGCAGTGCCGAAATCCATTTTTGCTTCGGTTGACAGAAAATCAGATTGTTGGTAGGTTTCAAAAAGGCGAGGGTTGGCCGCGCCGTCACCAGTCGCTCTGAAGAACCAGGATTCACGGCCTGGACGAGGGGGCGGTGGATCCTGGTCGAGTTCAAGGGGTTGGCCATTACCGAGGAGGGATCCCCCAGTTCTGAGGAGTGTCGTGAGTAAGACAGTGGATTGTCCGATCTTTGCTTTTTCACGATTATTTTTGTTCCGAAGGCCATAGCCGAAACCTGTTGAAAGGCCCCTGTTCTTGGGTTTAGGAGCGGAGGAGTTCGGTTTGTAGAGATAGCCGTCAGGGATAATGGCTTCTACCGCTTTGAGAAGGTCGAACAGGGGGATGGCAGTTGGATCATCGTCGGCTTGAAGGGAATCTTCATAAGGGTCAAGTGGGGGCTGAGCGAAGTTAACTCGATGCGGAGCTTGCCGGCCCGAAACAGAAGCCGAATCGAGATCATCTTCCGTGTTGAGGATGCGGGAAAGGAGTTGCTGGAGGTCCGCTGCAGAAATGTTTGGGCGGTGTTTCTTTGAGGGTGCATGGGCGTAAGGTTGCTTCCGTTTGCGAGCATCGGTGTCGGAAGATGCAATCCAGTCTTGGACGTACGAAGTGGCCTTTGAAGGGGGCTTCTCCGTCGAGGAGCGGTTCTTGTAAGAGAATTCCTTGATGGAGCGGTCCATGAGGCGGTGAATTTCTTGCGCTGACAAGCGATCCGTCTCAGGTTCAGGATGTGAGGCCAATGATAAGTCGAGGGGCGGGACATCATGTTGCTGTAGAGCGAGAGATGCCGAGGTTGATGGCGGCTGTTGGGCACAGGGCAACGGCGAAGCCGAATGGTCTTGGGTTAAAGAGGCCGTGGGGCGGGTTGGAGACGGCAAAGGCGAGATGCTGGGGTCAGGTGGAGGGCTTGACGGAGGAGAATCCATGATGTGTCGGCGTGATGATCACGTAATGAACGGGAGTGGCAACGACGAACGAGCGGCGAACGGGAACGTCGAGCGATGAACGGGCTGCAAATGACGAACGACGAACGGGCTGTTAAAGGCGAACGACGAACGGGCTGTGAATGATGAACGGCAAACGGGTTGTGAATGACGAATGGCGGACGACGAACGAGAACGAGGCGTTGAAAGACGAGCGGCTGGCAAGCGATGGGCGGCAGCGAGACGTTAACTCTCAGGCCGAGAAGTGCGAACGACGAACGGGCTGTGAACGACGAATGGGCAGTTGAAGGGAGAACAGGCAGCACACGACAAGCGGCAGCAGGCGGCGTCGGATTCCGGCATAGGACATGCGAACGACGAACGGGCTGCGGGCGGTAAACGGGCTGCGGAGACGACTGGCGAACGGGAACGGAGAGGAGAGCTTCTTTACAGGCGTCGTCTGCGACGAGAGCTTGAGGAAAAGAGATGGCCGCCATGGGCGAGCGATCTGCTTTTATAGGAGGCCTGCGCATGGTGACGCATGCGCAGTGGGGTTGCGCACTGAACGGATCAGGAGAGCGAAAAACCTCAAGTCATAAAGAGCACTCAGGAACTGAATGTATTTTAATTTACAGGTAGTAGAAATTTTCTACTGACGATTAGAAACCAATTTTTACCTTCCCACCAGGTAAAATTGGGCTTTCTAGTTGCTGGTGGGGAAATATAGACTACCTGGAAATTTTTGCATTTACAGTTGACCTTGTCAATCATTGATGGCGGGCACTGCATGACGGGTCCCCAAGGAGACAGTCTTTTGGCAGATTTAGTGCTCAAAGGCCAACTGCAATGGGAGGGGAACAATCCATAGCTGAAGCGGGTCGATTAGGATGTTCGGGCGAGTTTTGAATGTTGTTGAGAAAGGGGGAGGGGGGGGGGGGGAACTTATTTTATTGTGTTAAGGGGAAAAGGGCTTACCTTGATGTTTTGTGTCTTCTTACAGGGAGATCAGGATTCTGAGTTAGTGAAGGCAAAACCGGCATTAGGAGTAGGCCAAGACGACCGAGTTGTCGTGGCTTGGTGTCAGATGATGATGTAGTTCTTTGTTGTCTTGGGATGGCAGGACGGAACTTCGTTCTTTCCTTTATTGTTTATTTTTGAGGGGTGGAAAATTTGGAAAAATTTAATCTTGTGAAGAAGGGATTCCGGGTTTGAATGAATGGACAGTTTACGCAAAGGATGAAGGAGGAGACGACTGGGAGTTGAGATGTCTTGAGTTTGGGTTGCTGAGTGCATGAGCAGGCAGTTCCCCGATTAAGAACATTGCTCCCAACCTCCCTACCAGTCTGTAATGAAAATAGGGGGAAAGGGGGGGGGGGGGTTAGCGTTAGACTGAGAACAATGTGGAGTGATGAGATCTCGAAAACTGAGTTGACTGCAGAAGGATGATTGCAGTTCTATGGAATGTGCAGTTGCAGAGAGTTCAGGGTGGTTGCCAATTTCCATGAAAGTGCTTATTCTGGGCAGAGGTAAATTGAGTGAAGAAGGTGAAAGGAGAGACAGGAATTTATGGCCTTGAGGTGAAAGTGAACGAATATCCTTTGGCCCGGGCCCAGCAGTCGATGTAGGGGAGTTGTCGGGTGCGAGTTAGAGAAAGACGCTTTATTTTGGCTTTAGAAGGGTTGAATACCGGAGCGTTGTCCCACTGCCACACCTGACAACCGATATATTGCTCGGGGCATGGATTGGTTAGCCCTAATCCATTCCTGGGCAATTTTGTGGTGTTCTCTACGGGCGAGCTCAGGGAGGACTGGAGGTCGGTTGACAATATTCTTTGAAGGTCGAGATTCACTTAAAATGATGGAGCCAAGTTGGTATTGGAGTTGTTGTAAAATTTCGACGGTCTGGGTGCCGTGATGGGTTTTTGGTTTTGGTACGGAATCGATTGTTTAAGTGCTCTGATGAGTTCGACGAATTGTTGGCCTAACGGGGGGCTGTGGACGGTACATTTTGAAGGTTCTGTGTTTCCGAACGGTTAAGAGGGGAAGGGGGGGGGTAATTTCCGAAATTTCGCGTCAGCTAATTCGACTGCGTCGAAAATGATTGTTGCTGGCCGTCAGGTTGGCGATGTTCAATTTGTAGGCTGTCGAAAGTTTTTCAGAATTGGTGATCTTTTGTTGAAGTTTACAAATGTAGGATGATACCAGAGCACAGTTTTTCCTAAGGCGATGAAGTTCTTCGGATTTAATGTTTGGGTAACAAACGTTGACGAGGAACAGCAGGTGCAAGGACGAGTTAGCAAGAGTGAGTGATGGTCGGTGACTGGAGGTTAGAATGGCGGAAACGAAGGTTGGCGTTACTGAAAAATTTGTGACTATGCTCGGCAAGGGAGCCGACATTGCCGGTTTCAAGCTGCAGTGATGGCCGGTGAAGGTCAGCAGGCCAGACGGAGCGAGAATGTGAAACAGTAGGCCTGACAGAGTGTGAGCGAGGGACAGTAGACCTGACGGAGCGGGAGCCAGGGCCAGCGGGCTTGACGGAGCGGAGATGGCAAGTACTAACGGCGTGAGGAAAGCGAGAGCTGGTTGGAGGGAGGCAGCGCCAAGGGGATTTCCTGGCTGTCTCGTACATCGAGTCGGGATGCGTTAAATCTTCGAGTTGTGTGGAAACGTCAGTATACCGGGAAAAAAGCTTGGTTGGTTGCCGTCTGGAAGGATGAGGACGAGGTCGGGCATGGGAGAAAAAGGCGGAGAGCAGACGGCGTTCAGCGTGGAATTCCGCCGATTCTCACAAGTTTGCAAAGATCGTGGGTTGCGTGGATGCATTGCGTTCTTTTAAGCTTTGGGTGAAGGAAGATGAATTAACGGTGGGTGCTGTCGATTGCTTTGGGCGAGCCCTGATGATTAGGTCGAAGGTCCGTCGGAAATCTGATCTTTCGGGCGAAGGATCATCATACGGGCGAAGGATCTTCAATCGTGTGAAGGGCAGTCTTGCGGACGGACTTATTGTTGCGAAGGATAAGTCGAGGAGCAGGGAAACAGCCAAGTGAACAAGCCGGAGGCTGGAGGAAAATAGATGGCTGGCTATTGCCGTAATACCATTTATCGAGGGTCTGCGCTTGGAGAGTTGCAGAGCTGGGCGAACCTTAAGAGTTAAAAATCCTCCGGGGTAAACAGCATCCTTTGGAAAGGCATGCAAAAATTTACAGGTAGTGGATATTTTTGTACTGGCAACTAGAAACATATTACAAATAGTTTTGAATACCGAAAAATCGGTCAACTCAGCATTTCTACTTTGGTTCAAATTCATGACTTGTACTCAGTTTGATCACGCACAACCAAAAGTCGAAGATCTTCAAAGGTTTTCCCCTCGAAACTTGCGAATTTCCGACAACCTTTACTGGTTGTCTTCGTCAGGCAGTTAAGCCACCGGCACCCACACTCAAAATCCTTCCAAACCCAAGGTGCCGGTGGCTTAACTGCCTGACGAAAACAACCAGTAAAGGTTGTCGAAAATTCGCTAGTTTCGAGGGGAATGAAAACCTTTGAAGATCTTCGACTTTTGGTTTTGCGTGATCAAACTGTGAGTATAAGTCATATTATAAATACTTACATTTCATAACTTTGCATCCCAAGGGGATGGTAAAAATAATGGATATAAAAGTTCTACGTTCAACTTTAAGAAAAAAACTCACCATTTTACTTTGGATATTCCAACTATACGTGGACGTAGAAGATTGTACAACAACCATTGGAGTAAAGGATAAATCAAGGTCGCTGTTCACGAAAATGATGTCAAATTTCCCCCCCCCAAGATTACGAGGCTCGCTGGCTGCGGCTAAACACATAACATTAGAAACCGCAACCAAATACTTGTCCACCTAAACTTCACGCACCGGAATCGAGATAGGCCGGCAAGCATGCTATGGAAGTACGCCCCGCCTGGACACAAAGTTCTCTTAATTCCTGGTATACGTACACGTACAGATAGTTTTTTTTAACACAGTGTCTCTAGTCCCGGTTGGGCTGTAACTGTTTCTAGCCTATTTGGATGCGTTGCCGGGAGCAGAGTTCTGCGTGAGTGAATCCCGGCAAACAAAAAAATCGTAAGTTTTTAGGCAAACCTTTATTAGTTTTGGTTAGGTTAGTTTAGGCTAGGTTAGGTTACGTTGGTTAGGTTCACTTTAACACGCTGAAGGCCTAGTTTTCAACGAATTCACCGGGACCCGAGTCTTTATAAACTGGATCCCGTCACCGGGACCTGAGACACAGCCTTTTTTTAATATAATCAAGAATTCTTGATACAATTTACCGTACCATCTATAAACAAATGTTTTATCTATTATCATTATTCTTCACCCCACACCCTACCAACAGCTTGCCATGCGGTAGCAATGCTACTAAAGAATGCAATATACTTCTTCGAATTCCTGCGTACAATTTTACGTTTTCCTACAGAATTAAAATTCAATCAACAATTAACTGACTGGACAGGCACAGCGGGTACAGCACGTGTAGGAATGAAATGTGTTGTGAAGGTGCTACCAGGTGCTACTGCTAAAAATTCAATGGATTTTTACATTTTCTCCAAAGGTTACCAAAGAGATTGTGACGAAATTATAAATTTCTTTTTACGAAATACATCAAATTACTTACTAGGTCATTACAGCAGTTCATTTTCCATTCTAGCAGACAACCCGTAGTGCTTATATCGCACGTCGAACGACGTTGGGGGCAGCAATATGGACGACAGTTATGTTTAGCGACTTTCAAAATCATAATTAGGTGTCAATAAACAAGAAGTCGACATTGTATTGCCAATTTATAGTAATAATAAAAAATAATCAGTGCAATGTTTATACTATTTTAGCTTTATTATGAGAAAAGTTATTAAATTTGATTTTTGTACTTGAATATTTTTATTATCGGATGTGCTAACTAATTTAATCCGTAACCACTTCTAGGCCATGATAAAACGGAATTTTCCTTAGATCCTAATGTTTTTGTGTAAAAAGTAATCTGTTTCTCATAAGGGAATCATTTATTCATTTTTATAAAATAAATTTATTTTCACCGGTATTTCAGCTAGTTTGAGCGGTCCTGGAGCGGTCGATCAACAACCAAGCCCAGGTTGAAGGGATTTTACTTTGTGTAAAAAAAAGCAGCTTGCAACGTACATTTAGTTTAGACTTCACCACTCTAAAATAAGTCAATATGATGAACGGATAAGAATACAAGACTTCGTGCTAACACAAACGCAGCATTCGTTTAACACCACGGGCCAATACAGCTTCATTTAACCGTTTTATTGAATAATGTAACTAGTTTTCCAAATTTCCCACAGGCTCTCTAAGGGTCGGCTTCACTACCCAGCATCCTTTAGAAACATACGTTCTTTCCGTAACCATTTACGGCTACGAGAGTTTTTCATTAGTTAATAAAAATCGCTTAGAGAATAAAATGTAATTACTATTAAAAAAAAAATAATAATTATTTTGTATTAATTTTAATTATTTACGTACCGAGCAGACTAAAAGGGAACGTTAAACTCGCTACAATTTATACAAAGGTTAGGCACGGTGCAAGCAAGTGCATGCGTAACAAAAAGAAACAAATTAAACCGAGGTATTTTGGAAGATCGACGACTTTTTCGAATTTATCAAATAAATTAGAAGATGGAGTCTGTTGTGGGAGAAAGACTGACATAATTTGTTCGTTCTCATTGTATTATACCATTATTCAACGGTTACGCGGCCGTTCTGATAATAAAGTGTATGCGCCATCTTGGGGAAAATAGCGTTGTAATTTGTGATTCGATACCTTCAACTTTCAACGCATTTACCGACAGAGTGACTAAACTAGAGCAATAATCTACTAATACCAGTTTTTTGGTAAATACTCTGCATAAAACTAAAATATCTACCTTCGCATACGAATTTATTTTAATACCTTTTTAAAAGTGTTGTTTTTATTCAGATTAACATGAAATTTAGGCATAAAAAACTAGGTCGCCCCACTCGCCACAATAACGATTGTCGGTCAATGCGAGTTACGGAAAATATAATTTGCGTTCTGCTTATAGGAGCGCAAAATCGAAAACTCCAGTATGGCGCGGAATAGCGTCGACGACTGACGTTGTTAGAGGTGAGTGCTTGGAATTTCTTGTTTTTATTGGGTTAACGATCTGCATGATTAAGTAGTTAGTGCCTAATTAAATGCTGTGGAGTAGTTTAAAGTTTAATTTCAACGATTGAAGGTGATATTTTGTCGTAAATGGTCTTATTTAAGCGAAAAATTCGATGCGTGCGCCCTGAGTCTTGGTGAGCGAACACGTGTAGGGCAAGTGAACACATTTCTTTGATTCTGAGAAAGCCGGGCGAGGGAAGCAGACACTTCACTGCATTGCTAAAGCCGTCCTCTTAAAATAATTAGTCTGGATGCTGGAATGATGAATTATTTGACTCACTGCTGGACTTGACGGAGTGTACGACCTTTGTGTTGAGCTTTCAATTGACGAAAACGACCGTTGATTAATTTGGCGGTAAAATAACATTACGAAACGGGTGGACATTGACGACTTATTGAACGCAAAAGACGCATTAGATGGCGGAATTTAGGCTAGTTCGCCGGAATGGAAGAAAGAGTGTCGCAACTGCATTTTGAAGAGTAGGACTGCCAATTTGAAAGGTGATCTTGCCGATTTCTGAGCATTAAATAAAAATGTTGAATGACCTAATTGTGTGTGATGGTTGGCCGTGAAATGAAGTAAGTAAGGACGTTTTTTTTTTTAACTTGGCACCCTGCTCTTAAAAATTCTTTATTTTGGCCCGATTTTAGTATTTTGACTACTTGCGTAATCCTTGTTGAGGCGACTTGCTGTGTAAGTGTTGCATAATTTATACCAACAATGACACATAATTTCTGTCAACAATTAGTTGCACTTGGTTTACGTTATTTGTGAGTAAGGTATGGGATTATTTTTGCGTGAACTTAAGGTTTTAAGAAGCAGAATACTGCTGTTTAAAATTCGTGGTGATTACACCTTAAATTTTATTAATTGACCAGTGGGGGTACATTGAACTAGGGAAACAATTATTTCGTTAAATCTTTTTTTTTGGTCTTTATATTCTTCCATGCTTCGGCATAGCGCTTGGAAGTCTCTTCTTGCATGCAATCAGTTCCCTTCTCGATGAAATTGGAGCAGAGTCAATGGACGTGACCAAACTTTTCAAAGTTAAAAAAGACCATTCTAGAACCACAGAAAACGTCACAAGAACAGCAACGCTTAATTTTACCTAGGATTATTGGTAGTTTGGGAGGAAGCAACTTTTTAACAGACGACCATCTTCATTGGCTGTACATCTCACGTTAGCAGGCTTGCGGCGCAATTGCAGTGAAAGATTAAAGATATGTGCTGGCTATGTAGCATGACAATAGGTGTTTATCTGAAAAAACTCACTAGAGGCCGCCGAGCTGCGGCCGTTTGGGCATAATATTGTAGAGCAGCCCCTTACCCCGTGGCTGCCTCTCATTTGGCTCATGCTAGGCAGGTTTATACGAGCAGCTTGAGCATCTTTTGAGGCAAAGTATTCATTTAGGGTTAAATTCAGTGTGCGGGGCCTTAGCTTTTATCGAAAATACCGTTAATTCGGTATATTTAGTTTCGTTGAAGGTCATATACAGTTACGCAAAACCCAAAACCGTCCCAAGTTCCAGCACTCGAACTTGGGAAAATTTTCGACTCTCTCTTCTGATAGTCTTCTTGAGTCATGAGACATGCACAACAATCACCAACCAGGGTTGGGTTTTTGCCGGCAAATGCCGCTTTTTGCTGGGACAGTGGCAAATACATGGATTTTACTGGCGAAAACCAGCAAGCCGCTTCATGCTCTTATTTTCACAGTAAAATATATTTTTCTCACAATATCAAATTATGCGAATTTTCGAGTCATTGCATAAATTTGCATACTGTGAGAATAATATCTTTTACTGTGAAAATAATAACTGAATATGAATTTTCAAAGTAAATGATGTGACATTTTCAAGGGGAGCTTTTATAATTTGCCATGTTTACGTTTTGTACGCTTAGATTTCAAAGTAAAGTATATTTACCGTCCAATAATCCTTGCAAATTTTCGACAGTGAGGTTTTTCTGGAGTTGGAGGGGCTCAGAACGACTCTTCATCAGGCAACTACATCACCGCTTAGTTCGTTGTGATCTTTCGTCTGTTATGGTTCGTTGGAATGCGGCTTGAGGCCATAGCCTCTGTAACTTGCAGGCCATAGCCTCTGTAACACCCAGTCTGTTGGCTGTTTATTCTTTAGAAGAATGGCAGCTGACCTGAATGAAAAACTGATGTAAAGCTGGCAAAAATTCCTACCTTTGTTCAGCAACAGCTCCAGTAGTGATGTTGTAGCCAGCTCTAGACTCAGCTTGAAAGCTGACAGAGTTCCAAGGGTCACTTGGAAAGAGGAGAGAAATTTGAAGGTCATGGACTGGAAAAATTTGTCGGTGATTGTTGTTCAAGTCTCATAACTCTTGTCAGTAGAGATAGTTGAAAGTTTGAGTGGTGGAACGTCGACGGTTTTTTGTTTTGCGTAAGTGACTGTAATAACTTTTTTCTTTTCTTGTAATGCGTGACAAACCGATTGTAGTCGATAACAGCAGAACTATTTAAAAGTGGCTGTTACCTAACAAAGTGTGCCAGTTTCACACCTTTCCTCAAAATGTCACCATTTTCGCACCTTTCCTCAAAATGTCACCATTTTCACACCTTTCCTCAAAATGTCACCATTTTCACACCTTTCCTCAAAATGTCACCATTTTCATAGGGATCGGCCGATATGACTTTTTACCGATACGATACCGATGAAGGGTAAACCGATCCGATCCGATACCGATACAGATGTCGATACCGATAGTAATAATAACAAATCACGATTATAAGTTAAAATTTCATACAAAAATACAACTTCGGTTTCTGGTTATCCTTGGGTTCCAACTGTTGAGATGATCCAAAATGTTCTGTGCAGCAATAACAGAATTTTTACTCTTATTCCTACATATAGCTTCAGTACATTCATCTTCTCAGTTAAGATTTTAGTTGGTTGTTGTGAAACTTACAGCGTCAGAACCATCAAATGCTACATTTTCAATCCAAACTGAGCAAATGGCTTTGCTTTTCTCACTTGGTTGTTGCTTTTGCAGTGCTTGGGGTCAGTTTTGCAGGGAAGACGGTTGCATTTCTTGGCATAATAAATATCTGTATCGGAAGCCTTATAGTGGTCCGATACCGATATTCCAAAAATACCGATAAATACAGATTATACCGATTTCAATATCGGACTATCCCTACATTTTCACACCTTTCCTCAAAATCAGGGCTGGAAAAAGTTCCAAACTTCCTTGTATCCCACGTCAGCCTTCCCGCTCCAGTATAATGTGGACCTAATGACCTTTTTTTTTTAGCGTGTCTGCTGCCACATAAAAATGCAGGGCTTGCTTCCCCCCCCCCCCAAACAACAAAAGTTGATTAACTAAACTGCGATGCAAAATAAAACTTTTGTATAGCAGATTCGAAATTTTTACTAACATTTTTTTTTATTTACTTAAAAGAAAAATGTTCGTACTGTTGTCAGCAAACGGAACCTTTCAAAGCTCTTGTTGCATTGCTGGAGTATTTTATTTTATTTTATTTTAATTATATTTAATACATACCAAGAGTTTAATTTTTTCAGACAGTAAAATTATCATTCCTACAGCACTTCAAGACATTTGCACAAGTTAGTCACCGTTGAGAATCGTTGTAGTTAGACTCATCCCCCACCCACAATCCTTTCACCACACCCGTCGTTCTTGCTGGCCTGAGAGAGTGGACTATGCCCACTAAAGTAGCAGGGAGGAGAAGTAACTTGCCTAAAACGCGTTGCTCTGTGCACTGTGCAGCTACTAAAACAACTAATGTTGGGAACTCGTTTTTGTATTTGAAACGAAATACAAGCCATATAAGTTAATCACTTGCTGTTATGAGTAAGTGGCTTTTGAAATTTCTGAAACTACTCTTACAATGATTTTTTTTTGTTAACTCGTAGCTTCCCGCTAACATCTCAACCTTCCCGGTATCCTAGATACCAGGATACGGAACTTTTTCCAGCCCTGCTCAAAATGTCACCATTTTCACACCTTTCCTCAAAATGTCACCATTTTCACCTTTCCTAAAAATTATCACCATTTTCACACCTTTCCTTACAAATGTCACCATTGTAACGTTTCTTCACAAATTTCACAATTTTCACACCTATCCTCACAAATGTCACCATTTTCACACCTTTCCTAAAAGTAACCTTTTTTGCAGCTTTCCTCAAAATGTCAAGATTTCACACCTTTCCTCAGAAATGTCACCATTTCACACCTTTCCTCAAAAACAGGACCATTTTCACACCTCACCTTGGAGCTTTGCTGCTTTCGTCCCTCTCATTGAAGCTTTGTTGTTTCCGTCCCTCTCCTTGAAATTTTCCCATTTTCGTCCCACCCCTTGAAATTTTCCCGTTTTCGTCCCTCTCCTTGAAATTTTCTCTTTTTCGTCCCTCTCCTTGAAATTTTCCCGTTTTCGTCCCTCTCCTTGAAGTTTTCCCGTTTTCGTCGCTCTCCTTGAAGTTTTCCCGTTTTCGTC
>JAHWFP010167705.1:190265-210939 GCA_023313725.1 Lithobius niger | reverse complement strand
GTAGCCTATGTCCTTTTAAAGAATCTGGTAGAGATGTCCATAAATGTGTCAACTCCCTCGTTCTGAAATTGACAAACACACAGCGTCTACAATTTCATTCATTTCTAACCAGCTAACCATTAAGCTTATACTTTATAAAAATTTGATTGTAAATCTTTGTACACGTTTGCTGAAGCTGTTATCAGAAGAGGACATGCTTTCCAAACACAGTTGAAGAGGGTGTTAAAACATTTCAAGAAAAATGTTAGGTATATTTTATTATTTATTTATTTTTTAATTCTTTAATCGCCGACTGGCTAGTGGCCAGTGAGTTTCCGCAAATATACGAGTGTATTTAGAATTAATTTCGTCCCAGTTATAAGTGGAGCATATGGCACAGGTAACATCTGTTACTGAGCTTAAAGGAAATAAAAGCAGAAAGGCCTAAACTTAGTTGTTAAAATAGTATTGGCAGGCAGGTGGTGGTTTTCCACAAGTAGGTTATGAAGTGTGAAGGTACTAAATACTTGCATTTTTGTACACTGTGTTTTATTTGATTCATGTGTGGTCTCCGAATTGAGATCCCCTGATCCACATTACACTATCTGTCCACCATACTTATGGCTGTGCATCCCTTGTTCTACTCTGGGTGCTCTTTTCCAAAGTTGACTTTTTTTGGAAGAAACTCTTGCCAGTTGACGTCAAACCCTTCACTCAGTTCGGATGTAACGATTTTCACTATTTGTTTGAATTCATGAGCCTGCATTCAAACAAATAGTGAAAATCTTTACACCCGAACTGAGTGAAAAGTTTGACATCAATTGGCAAGTTTCTTCCCAAAACCTCAACTTTGGAAAAAGAGCAGCCGGGCCGGCAGTGATAGCGAGAATACACACACATGTTCAACAACCAGGAATGCTGATCAAAGGTCCACTGTGGGCAGGCCTTTAGAAAATTCAAATGTGAGCAGAGTGGAAGAGGTATGGTTCTCCAGACCAATGCCTGAAGGCTGATAGTAAAACAGTGGAAAATTTGCCAGTATTGAAAGTGGACTTATTAGTTGAACGTTTTTATCACTTAACTGACGTAGGCTTATGTGTTGCAAAAGCTCTTTCGAGAGAGTAGCCTATGTCCTTTTAAAGAATCTGGTAGAGATGTCCATAAATGTGTCAACACCCTCGTTCTGAAATTGACAAACACATAGCGTCTACAGCTTCATTCATTTCTAACCAGCTAACCACTACTTTTGCTAACATTTGCTTCGGGTTCTTGCCAAGCTAGATCACCCATCAGTTGACCTGCCTTTTTTTTCTGGTGTTTTAGCAGCTATTTCTGATATGCATTTGGAAGTCAGAAATTTCCAGTTTAAAAGACATAGGCGTAGGTTACGTAATTGTGATTAAATAATTATAGTATTAGCAAAGAAAAACACGGCGTCTAAAACCCAAATCTAAACACTTGGTGGGGGTGGGGGGCACTCTTGCAAAAATCTGCTGTATTCCGTTATCTGGGGACAATTGTTTATTGCAATAAAAGGTGTTAAAATTATCTTGATTATTTCGTTGGCTGTTTGGCCTATATAAGTAGTAGTAAAGCAAAAGAAATAATTATTAAAAAAAATAAGGTGCCTCGTCACTCAAACCGCAAGTAGATGTCAATGTGAACATCTTTTTAATGCTCGGCAGTTTACTGAATAATTCGCTAGTTCAAAAAAGTATACAATAATAAATTTGTATGCAATATTATTGATTATCATGCTATACCTGATTTGTTGCTCGCTCCAAAAGTAATTTTTTCCACTGTGTTACAGTAGGTTAAAGCAAGTTTGCAAATTTTGGGGGGGGGGTGAGGGGCCGCAAACAATCTTTCCTTAAAACAGTTTTCCGTACATTGAAAATCTACCGTATCCTGGTATCTAGGATACCCGACAAAACCAACAAATCACGTAATTTGTTCTACACTTTCACCAAAAAACACGCTTTTCATTAGACAATTACATTCTGGATACTGGACACTTTGGTAGATTTTGCGTGGATGAGTTCTACATTCTGGATACTGCACACTGGTTGTTTCAATGCTGAACTTGCCCACACTGGCAATGTTCAGGAGGTTTAATTTATAATAAGTGGAGGAAGGTGCAAAAAATTGAAAATTTGAATGCCCTAGAAACGGGAAATTTTAGCTGGTAAGGAAAGTTGGTGGCTAAGAATCACCCTTTCTCCGGTTTCCGAACTTTTATTTCTTGCTGCACACTTCACTATTTCCGAGCACCTCGCACATAAATAGCTTTGCAGCATTTTGAATGTAGCGTAAATTTTGCCCACATGTGGAAGAAAAACTTTAAACTAAAAGGGTTTCCAACAATGACATTAGTTTGAACTCTTTGATAAAATAAAAATGATTACAAACTTTGAAAGTAAATTATAAGCCATCGGTAGGGGCATTTGTTTCTTACTATATCAACAATGCCTCACTGTCTCCCGCTTCACCCTTCGTGTCAAGACCTCTTCGTTTTCTAGATGTCCTCCACGCCGCCACCACCCTTCACCCGAAGGCTGACTTTCTGCTTCTCACAACCGTCGACCCTTGCGTCGATGCTCCGTTCTGATGACTGGCTCCTCGCTTCACTTGGTCTTCACGTCTTACCCTTCGGCCCATATTACATCCTCCCTGGTTTTCTCTTCACGAAGTCCCCCAACCACTCTTCCTTCGTCTGAATTTTCCGAAGGCTTGCTTTTGGTCATGGTGCCCTCGGATGTGATCATTCGCTCACCTGTTCACCCTTCGCCGAAGGCCTGCGCCTTACCAAACCAGGCCGTTATTTGATCCTTCATCTTCCTCGCCCACCTTCATCTCGTGGGCCCACCCTGGTCACACGATGTCTGCGTTCGAAAACCCTTCATTTTTTCCACCCTTTGCCTGAAGGCCAAAACCCTGCCAGATGATCCCGTCAACCCTACGCCGGAGGACTCCTCTCTGCCTCAAGAAGCCTTCGCTCTTAAGGCAGAGAGGAAGCCTTCGCTCTTGATGACCCTTTGCCGACCAATCGACCCTTCGACTCGAAGGCCTACATTCTGCGCTTGAATCATTCGTTCGAAAATCCTTCGCTTTCCAGTCTCGACCTACTCCTGACCACATGTTGCCTGCGTTCTACAACCCTTCTTTCCCCTTAAAGCCCCTCGCCCAAAGGCCTACACCCTGCAAACTGACACCTTCATTCGAAGGCTTCTATCTGGCTTCATGAAACCTTCATTGAGGTTTCTTCGCCGTTCTGTCGACCCTCCGTCCCAAAGGCCTGCATCCTGCTCTTGCCGCGTGTAGCCTTCGTTCGAAGATCCTTCAAACCCTTCGTCAGAAGACTTACTCCAAACCAAGGCTGTTTATTGTTGACCTCTCATCCATCAACTGGCCCTTGAGCCAAAGGCTATCATCCTACAATGGTACCTTCATCTGTAGTCCCTTCGCTAAGTTTCCCTGGTTAATGTAGTCGATTTTATCTGCTCCCTGACCTTTCTCATCTCGGTTGCCTCTTCACGTCTATGTTGGTCTCCGATGGCTGGGGGTTTTCCGTGATCTTGAACCCCTGCTCTGCTTCCCACTCGTTATTTTTGCGCGACTGTGCTATTTGCAACAAGTTGTCCTTCGCTGTCCTCGCAGTAGCAAATCTGCCCCTGCAGCAACTGTTCGAGGTTGGATTGTGGCTGATGCAAGAGACCCTGATCACTGCAATTTTCGTCGAAAACGTCAAGATCCACATTTGGCTTGTCAATCTCACCGCAAATGCGATTTCTTTAAGGTTCCATTCAAAATTTGCCTTTCCATCTCTCCAGAAGACTGGACTTCATCTCAAGAACCTTGAAGCCAGCAATGCAATAACCAAATAAAGAGGAGAAAAAAAAAGGAACGCTGCCTTTCTGATAACATGAAATCTGCAACTGCAGCCCAACTACCGAAATTTGCCAAGTTTGCATCTTCCCCCAGTTCGTCTTGTGACACTTGCGTCTCTATACTACTTTCCTCTCTGGCAATTTCGACCATCTGAGAAACTGCAACCACAACTTAAGCTGTTAATTGTGCCTCCTGCTGACCTTTCATCCTCGACAATTTTAGGCCCCCCCTCGGTGAACACTGTACTACTGACTGTGATTACATCCAAATCTCCGTCCAAATCATCCCAATCCATTTTACTGCCATTTCATGCACGTGACGCCACCCACACTGCCTCCTCCACTTTTTTGGTCTCAACAGTTGTCCTCTCGAATGTTCTCTTTACCGCTAATTCTGGACTACACAAAACCCTCTGTCCTTCGCAAAGTGTTAAAGAAAACGATTAACCTTTCTTCGCGCAGTGCTTGTCTTGAGGCAAACGTAACTAAATCGCACTCCATATTCCGAAACTTGAAGCCTGACTCTCTAAGGTGTTTCGAAATTTCGGCCTTAAAACTGAACATTTTAAACCTTAGTGCCACTAATGCCAAACTTTGGTCAAAAGTTCATCTTTCCGACTCAACTTCGCAAACTTTTTCCACTCCTAGATTCCTGTCAGCCATTCAAAATCCATAGACCACAACCTCCAAGCCAACGGCTCCTTCTAAACCTCCCAACATCCACTACTGTGAAATCCTGTCATGTCAGACTCGAAACCCTCTGCATCCTGTTTGTAAAACAAACCTTCATTTCATCAACCACTTGGGCCCAACCGTGACGCTTCCACTCAAGACTTCCAAAAGATTCCCACAAACTTCAACCATATTGACCCAACTCTATCTCTGGCTCGAAAACCATCCAAAACCTCCCCTGGTGTCAATAGGGTCAACCCCATACTAGATTTCACGAGAATACAGCACTCAGAAATAGAAAAAGACTGGATCGAGGCCAACGTTGCCATGCCGCCAGTAAAATTCAGTGCCAGACAAATCTGGCAATTCGACATGCGTCAAGCCTTTCTACCTTGCAAGGCCGAAATAAGTAAAACTTTTACTGGCAAAAACTCACCAACTCCTTTGCTTAAACTGCCGCCCAAGAGCTAAGGGGTACGCTGTTTCCTTCACCGTGCACCCTTAATTCCCCCCCCCCCCTCTTCATCCTCATTGGATTAGGACTGGTGCTCACCCCTGACGGGACATTCCTCCACACACCGTGTTGGGTACGTACCCGCCTTTTCTGCGACCACCAGTTCCTGACACCAGTGACCTGTGATGCCTACGCTTTCGACACCTCACTTCAGAATTTCTCCTTCCCTACTCAAGTTTAAAGGAAATCATGTCTATTGCAAGCAACCATCAAACTCTTGTCGACATCAACAGACTGTGACTTTCAGCCACTTAACGGCTTCAGTTCAACATTGAACCGCATCTGTGAACCCTATGTAATCCTACATCAGTTCCTCAATTACCTCAAGTGAACACTTTCTTATTCTCTTTATGTGCAACACCAAGCCGCTGTCATTTGACACATCAATCATCATGGGAACCTTCTGCGCACACCTGCAGCTGTGCAATGTACCCTTCTCCAGATTGGCTCTCCATTATCTGGGCCAATCATCTCTTTGGAACCAGTCTGTCATCATCTTCGGCTGAGACTCCTCATAAGCCCCACAAGGTAAGCCCCCCCCCCCACCCCCTCTTTTCACTTAACTTTTGATTGAGGAAAACTGCAAACTCTAGAACGTTTCCTGTGAATCCTCTGATTGAATGGAACTAGTTCACCCCTTGCAGATAGCCTTTGCGCTTGGATGTCTGCGGAGATCCATTGTCCATGGGGAGTCGGCTCCCAACCCTTGGGTACGCGTCATGTGGTGCCAGCCACCATTTATTAACGAGGTCAACTGTCAATGCAAAAATTTACAGGTAGTGGATATTTTCGTACTGGCAACTAGAAACTCTAATTTTTCCGGCAGTCAAAATTGATTTCTCTGCCTTACCGAAAATATACACTACCTGTACCCACCCAACCTCCCCTCTTGAGTCACCACCATGACATTGTGAGTAAAAGTAGATGGCTGGCTATTGCTGTAACACCATTTATGGAGGGTCTGTGCTGGCACATGTGCAGATGGGAAGCGAGACTGGGCGGATTCTGTGAGTTTTAAATTCCTCCAAGGGAAACGGGAACTGAAGACAATAATTTACAGGTAGTGTATATTTTCGGTAAGGCAATAGAAACCAATTTTGACTGCCAGAAAAATTGGGTTTTTTTTTTTGCCAAAGATCCCTACTCATGAGACATCAGTTTTCTGCTGTTTTTAGGTCGTGTTCTTAGTTTGTACACAGTAGCACCACGGTCGTTTTGTTGCCTAATTAGTCTGGAGGAAATAATGGAATTACTGAGAAGTAGGAGCATTGTGTCACCTAATAAAGCAACTCTGGTCCAGAAGAGGAAAAAATTGAAAACCTGATGGCACAAGTAAGGCAGCATAAGGCCTAAAGGATACAAATCAATCATATTTTTTTTTCAATTGCAAGAAGGAGAAAACTTGGTCACGAAAGGTTGCCCAGGTGTAGCTTTCACTTTCGAACTGCCTCGATGATTTTAGATTTAGGGCAGTTATCAAAAGAAAACCTGGTTATTGCAGTGTAATAGCTGTCCTGTCACAGTTCACCACTGAGCAATCAGCCGTCCACAACTGCGAAGTACACATTTCTTGGCAGGTTGGCTGCGGTATGGCTTAAATGAATGAAAGCTGGTGGCATTCGCGCCCATCAGTTTTAGTGTTTTAGAAATAGCAAAGCAAGCTCTTAAAAAGGTTTTACTATGTTGGCAAACAATTAGATTCTCGGTATAGTGGAGGTCTGTCTTTTGTGGCCTTTGGGTCAGTTGTGTCGCCTTCTCTGGGTAAATTAGGCACTTTGACAGCTGGATAAAAATAGAACTGCTTAAGAAAGTAAGAACTGTTCCACGTCTTTTGTGTTAATTGATTGTGGTGTAGTGTACAGTGGGCTAAACCTCTCGTTATAACGAATAACCTAGTGTGCCAGTAAATGGTTCTTTGATAGTTCTTAAACAATGGTCTTCTTACTGTGAGTGATGTGATGCCAGAATCCTCTCCCCCCGCCCCCCCCCCCGAGTGTAAAAACTACAGATAAACATGAAACTAAATAGAAATGTAAAAAATGATGGAATTGTGAGGAACAGGATATTGTGCATTTATGAAGACCACAAAATTTAACGACTCGTTTTCTTTTTCTTTTGGTTCGCTGAAGCCAATTCTTGCAGTGTGTTTTGTCTCCCACTTTCGTAATGGATTTAGAAGAATATTAAAAAATAAATAAAACGACAAGAACATTTGTTTCAAAATTCTGCGGCAAGATTTTTTAATATTTTGAGACAATTTTAGTTGACTTACACGCGCATTTGGAAATTTCTCGACACCAATTATGGTTTGCGGTTGCATTTTTCATCTTCAGTTTAAAAGGACATACCCTTCTTATTTTCGTGCGTCCTGCGCGTATGTAGCGTTTGCAACATTTACTTTAAGTTGGAGTGAATATATCAAACTGTCTCGTACGAGGGAATAAAACCGGAAGATAAAGCGTGTGCAACATTCACTTAAATGTTTGAACTTATGTGGCAAACTGTCATTCAGTGAAGCCAACATGGAGACGTTTTATGCTTTTTTCCTGCATTCACTGAAACGTATGTAAATGTTGCAAAAGCAATGTACGTATAGGACGCGTGTAAATTGAGAAAGGGTATGTCTTTTAACCTTGTGTAAAGTGAATCGTCTTTTAACCTTGTGTAAAAGTGAATCGCTAGCATCAGTGGTGTGTACAGACTAGGGTGGGCCCCTGGCACAGTAGTGTAAGTGGTCTCCACGTGGGATACATTGTTTAGTGTGGCCCATTGGGGGGGGGGGGGCATACCTCCCTCAGAAGTTTAGAAATTTTTTGAAAATACTCATTAAAATTACGCAAAATAACTTTGGACCCAGTATATTCAACAATGGTTTTAAGACTTTATTTTTTTTAGTTTGCTTGCACTTGATGGGTGGGTCAGGGATCCCAATTGAGGTGGGCACCTGGCGCCTGTCAGTCTGACTGGTGTACACGCCACTGGCTAGCATGCTTTTCCTAAATCTACCCCCTTAATGAAAACTGTTCTAAAAATTTATGAAAAAAAGTTTAAAATTAATTTTCAAAATGGTACGAAAAAAGGACATACTTCCTTACAGTTTGGTAACGATTTTATATGGTTGCCAGTGTAAAAGATGTTAAAGGATTTTGTGCCTTTGGATTAGGGAAGGCACGATACGAAAAATATTTATCCCGATAAAATTTGTAAAATTAGCGGAATAATCGATAATATCGTGATTAAACAAATCCTTGGCTGAAGCCTACAGTGCAAGTTCATGAATGTGAATTATGTGGCTCACACCATTTGGCCAGTAGCCGTTAAATGTATTTGCTGTTGTCCATTACTTCACCAGTCACCATGTTGAAACAATTTAGCAGTTGTGCTGCTACTTAATGCTTTAATATTGTTTGCATTAAAAACTAACTCAAAAATCGGCTAAGTGACTAGCAACAGTATCGTACAGTTGGTTGCCGAGCCCTTGTAATTCTGCACGCGACGCCGGAAACTGCTTGTACCTACCTGTTACGGGTTCCGAGATGTGGCAATTTAAGCATCAATGTTTGCACGGTAATTCGATAAAAACAGAAATAGTGCTATACGATAATCGACAAAAAATTGTATCGCGATATTATCGAGTTACCAATTATCGTGCCACCCCTACTTTGGATATAACCTTAAATTAATTAGACCTAGTATTTATTTCTATTTGTAAGTGGATGGATTTCATACTCCATGTGTACTTACTAGTTTGTGACGAGTTAATGCAAAGGTTAGTGCATTTTTTTTGCTGCTTTATCTTAGAATCCTGTCCCGTTAAAAATCTATCGACAGTGTTCTTTCTGTCACGTAGTCCCTTACGTTTGCTTTCTGTACACTTGTTGATATTACTAAGTTTAGGAATGTGAGGAAGTGATACCCGCTAAAGCAAAAAAAAATGTGTTGGCAAGGTCATGGACAGGCGACCGGTTGATCTCTCGCTTGATTTTGCTGATGGAGCAAAATTGCGTATCACAACTATAATTAGGGCATTCACGTTGCTTGTTTTGTTCATTTGCTAACTTGCTCATAATTACTTGAAAATTTACATTTTGACTGAATTTTTTTTATTTAATAGATTTATTTTTAGTTACGGAATTCAAAATTGTCTGTGGAATGGGGACGAGTTTGAATGTTTGGAGTGAGAGTTTGAAGTTCACTCTGGCTGTACAAGATTTGTACCCATTCATGGAATGTGCTCTCAAGTCAAGCCGCGGTTTGATATAAATAGGAAGATTGATAAGTTTCCGAAACTTGATCCGAGCGTATTTAATGAAACTTTTGCAGCAATCGTCATTCATAACTTTTAAAACACAAGTACTTATCACACCATGAACGGCACCAAGTTAAGCTATTGGTGTTACCAATCTTTTCACAGTCGCATGGGTCGTGAGAGTTCCTACTTTTTCCTTATTTCCTACTCTTTTCTTTTAGTTCCTTATTTTCCTACTTTTTTCCTGCTTTGAGATGTACAGTTCCCTACTTTTTTTCAGCTACGCTCATTTTGTAAATTCAAGTGTAAATTAGTGAAATAACGTATAAGATTTGAGTTCAATAAATCAATAAATAAGGCACGAACTTCGTTGGCGTACTCGGTGGTTCCTGGCTTGTTTACAATGCAACGAGGCGTTCAGCGCATGTGCGGTAAAAAGCATCACTTCCGGTTCCGCATCGTATTGGGCTTGTTGAGCCATCTGTTAGTGATGATACACCAACGGAATGGTTTTATCGCACATTTATTTAAGTCCAGTTTGTAAAGCGTCAACTACGATAAAGTATTAGGAAGGTTAATGAGCTAGAATTGTGTTTGGCAGTATTTCATTGGTCAAAGTGTAACCGTAAGATTATGTACCACTGATACGTTATATTTGGCACGTTGTTGGCCGTGGCTGCCGCCATTTTCCTCTTATCATCGTGGGTCAGAATTTGTTACGTTGATCTCGGGTCCTACGACAAAAATTTAATTTGTATTTTCGAGAAATCGTGAACGATTTTAACATTCCAATAAGACCATTTTAACCAGCTCGGAACGAAAACTTTTATGGCTTAGGCCCCATGTTTCAAGACTATCTCAAAACTACTTTGAAGTTAGGGTGTTTTTTTTACCCCCTCTCCCCCCCACGTCCTTACGGCCATGCTGATACTGTGAAAACAGTAAACATGGTGCATTTAACAGAGGAGCAGTCTTGCTGAGGAGAATGCTTATATTTCACGTCTCGGTGGAGATTATTACATATTACAATACTGCCCGCAATTTGGGTATTTTTTTCAGTGAGAATAAATGAAAAATGTTTTAAAGTGTTCAAAAAAGTGTAGCCTACTAAAAAATTCTAGAATTCTAAATATGACTTTATTAGACTTCTCTCCCCCCCCCCCCCCTCTCAAGTAATTACTAAGCCATTGCATTTTACAAACTTCAAAATTATGTCTGAAGATATTCAAAGTGTAAAGATGTACGGTATTTTTACAACGTTAACGGTCTCCATGCAAATTTGGTAAGTGGTTTTGTTTTCTACATGAAGTCTAGCAAGCAATTTAAAAAAAGTCTCTAGACGTATGTATTATTGTACTTCCTAGCTAGGCTAAATTTATGACCATTCGCAAAACGAGTAAGCTTTTACTGTTATTAGGCCCTGATTTAGAATGAGGGGTTCCTTATTTTTACCTACTTTTCAGTGAAAAATTCCTTATTTTTCTTTATTTATGACTATAGAAATTCTTTATTTCCTACTTTTTTCCCCCCAAAACCCACTACTACCCCTGCAGTCGGTTTTAGCATATTTAATTGTTGGGCACCAGTTTCAAGAATGTCATTGTTGATTTAGAATCTACCCCAAAACAAAACTTAAGGATTTCCGCCAAGCTTTTCAGCAGTGTGAAGTCGTGATATCAACCGCAAGCTAATCCCACCGAGTAATAGTTCGAAGGTTAAATGAAATATGTGAAAATTGCTTACTGTGCAATTTTCAATTATTTCCTTTAACGTTTGAAGTCTTTCTTTGTCGGTAGAATGAAATTTGCGTTTGATATCACGACATCACACGGCCAAAAAGTTTGGCGTGAATCTTGAACAAGTTTCGCTTTGGGGCAGATATCATATTTTTGGTCCAAATTGGTGAAATCCATTTTTTTTGTTAACAATTATGGTATAGAAACAACAATCTATTCGGGGGGGGGGCCCCCCCTATCGTTACGATTTTGAGGACAGCAGTCATATTTTTTCATATGATTAGTATTTCTTAGTACTGCAATATCTCCTTGCAGGCGCAAGGAGAATTCTGGAGGTGGGTGTTGCAATTTTTATAGGACCTTCACCTATTACAAAGTTTTTGTGCAGTGAAACAACCAGCTCACCCTGCCAGGTGAAAGGAAGCCAATGCAACTGACCGATCTTCCTTAACGTCAAAAAGTTTAGTGTGGCAAGAGGCAACATGACATAATTTGCCATCCCGTTGTTTCATCATGAACTTTAAGAAGGCTTACTTTATTTAAAAAAAAAAAAAACTTTTTTTTTCTTCCGTCTGTCATAGCCTGTGGTGGGAATAAAATATACGAAGAAAATTTGACGTAACGCTTAACGAAGGAATTTACCACTACGAGATGTGACATGGCACAAAGAACTTCGAATTACGATTGTATATTATAAAATGCAGCGCAACCGTATTTTCAACTATTTTACGTAAAACTATAAGAAAGTTCTTTCTGGAGGATGAATAGATTATTCACGTGTTGTGTACGATAAATATACATGTGCTCGTCACAAAACAAGAGTAGGCCAGCAGGACGAAAAGAAAAAAATGTCCTGTGGATAAATACGCCGATAGTATTATGAAAAAATAAATATTCATTAATAACCCTACACACGGAACTACGTTTTTGGTCTCCACGTGGCGAAGAAAATCCCAATCTTTCCCTTTACGCAAACTAAGAAAACTTAGTTCAAGAACAGTGCGGGCTGCTTACGATGGGAATCCTTCGAATTTATAAAAGTTAGTTTTTATGATATCCTTTATGCAAAAACGACACCCCCCCCCCAACCAACCAAGAAAAAAATCACCCGAAACTAATATAATTAAATCCCTGCCAGTTTTTCGGGACGGGGTACAAACCGAGAAATGATTGCTCAAAAGAACCTGCCGCCGTGGTGATAATTTTTGTTGGGGGCGGGAGGGAAATTGCCGCAACAAAACGTAAAAAGAATTAGATGCTTGATATATATGCCCTATAGTATCCTGTCCCTCACACGATGGCTGGCTGCGAACAGCGTACGGTTCCAATGCATACAAATAAACTGAAACGCCTCGTACGACTATAACGTGCCTAAGTCATACTAATCCGGTATTGAGACTTTTTCTGGCGTGCTTTCTCGGATCGGTTTCCATGCGACGGGGCGTAAAGCGAAACCATTACATTTTTCGGTCTCGAACGAAATGGTCTACGCGATCGAAAAACCTTAGACGAATGGTTTGCGTATGCTATTTTATTCCTTTATTACGCTAGGCAAATGGCAACTAACGTTATCGTTAAAGCACTGAGGACGTGGATTCACGATTTGCGTCAGGAAAACACGGCACTGCGCAAGTCATTAGTGACCACTGTATTTATAGCAACACGGAGTTATGAAAAAAAAAAAACTCACTTCCCGATGCTCAACGATTTTGTACGATCAATGTTTAAACACGGTGAAAATGAATGACGTTTTTGACAAAAGGTTTAAAAGCTACCGTGACAGGTTTTTTTTTAATGATTTTGTAGTGTTACATTTCTTTTGTAACTAACAAGTTTTTGTATGCCACTCGTATCCTTGACCTTTAAAAATTGTGGGCACAAAACATTTAAAGGCCAATCTCGGTGAAGAATATTTGCGTGTTTTAATTCTTGGTCTATTTTACATTCGTAATCGCAAATTAACATATAGCCAGTGTTAGTAAGGGTCGACTTAGGATCTCTGTGTTAAACTTTCAACTTTGAGAGGTTATAACTCCGTCAAAATTAAATATTTTTAAACCAAATTTGGAATCTAGCCTTGACTGGTCAAGGCCTGTCTACATTCCAAAAATTGTGAAATTCAGTCCAGCCAAACCCGAGATACAGAGAGGGGCCAAATAGACAACTTCTTGGTCTTGGGATGCACCTTTCGTTTGTCCTCAAACGAAAACTAATTGTCAAACTAATTGTCTTGTAAAGCTGGTTCTTAGCTCATTTTACAGGTATTGCTCCGTACATGTGCCCTTTCCATAAGACCTTTTCTAATTGGTCAAGTGGTTCAGGGGTTACGGAGCTCTAAACGACCAGATTGATTGTTTTACATTGTTTTAAACATTGTTATTATGCAACAATGCTATTTAGCAAACGCCAGCTGCAAGACATAAAATGCAGATTAAAGGATTTGTTTCTATTGTTAACACTAGCGATATCCTGGTTAGTAAGGGCCATAGCTATTTACCGAGCTTAAAGGCGGTGCAACAAAACAAACAACATTAATTATAAAGGTGTCACACATACCCCACCCCTCATCCACCACCACACCTATTTATTACAATTCACAAAGTAACACGGATTAATAAACAAAAACGTATCGTTAAAAGTTAAAAGTAAGGGTCTAAAAGTCAAAACCTGTAAGGAACACGGACAAGCTTTGACTGTAAGGGTGTAGGTGTCAAATTTGGCCAGTAAGACGCTGCTAAGCATTAGACCTTTACTACCCGGTGATCATGTTAATATTTAGTTAGGAAAATTGGAAATTAGCCAACAGCGAAAATTTTACACTAGAAATGACGTAGTTCAATAAGCCACCTTTATGCATTTACGTTAAATCTGAATGGCATGACCCGGATTCGAACCAGCTACCCAGTTCGCACCCAGATCACTTGCGTAGCGCCTTATTCTCTCCGTTGCACTCCGATGAAACGTAAGTGCATAAAGGTGGCTTACTGAACTACGTTATTTATAGTGTACGATTTTCGCTGTTGGCTAATTTCCAATTTCCCTTAATATTATTTCCAGCGATTTATCTTTATTTATTAATGACTTAGTAACTCGGACAGAATGGGTTTACACACTTACGCTTGTAGCAGGTTGTCTTGCTTGGAATCGCTGCCATGTTACCAAACCGAAAAAAAATGTCAACCTATGCAAAGTAGGGTTGGATCATCACATGGGTCTTTATGGGACGATCTCAGACAGCTGTTCGTCAAAAACCGGGTAGTAAGGGTCTAATGCTTAGCAGCGTCTTGTGGCCAAATTTGACACCTTGACCCTTACAGTCAAAGCTTGTCCGTGTTCCTTACAGGTTTTGACTTTTGGACCCTTACTTTTAACTTTTAACGATAAGTTTTTGTTTATTAATATAATTAAGATTTTATGCTGTTTAAACAAGTGTTTCACGGTAGAAAAAAAAAAGTGTAATATTTCGGGACAGTGATGGTTATCTGTGGAACAACTTTGCAAAGATATTAAGATTTTTACAGGTTGGTTTTGCTTATCTGGCCAATTTCATTGACGGATAGTTATTTACTTAATCATTGGTCCCGTTTTACATTCCTAAGTGCAAGACTGTTGATATTTAATTCTTTTTCCCTTTAATATCACGTTGGTATCATTGTCTGACCGATATCAGTGACGAATATTTGTTTACTTGAATTCTTCGTCCTGTTTTACATTCCTAAACTCAAAAGGAATTATTGAAATTTTATACAATTCAACAAGTTTTATTCATGCTGATTTCATTATTTTGTCTGGCTAATTTCGGTAACAAATATTTGTTTACTTTAACTGGTTACATTCCTAAACACAAAAATAAAACGCCAGGGTCTCTGATTTTACACTAGAGTTAAATGAAGCCGCAAACCAATTAATGACAGGGGCGTGAAATAGAGGAAATACGGCATACCCTACCGTATTAACTCTTGGGTTGTCCGTTTCCACATAAATAAGGCCTAGACCATGCCTGAAATAAAGTATGCCGGTCTGCTAGACAGTTAACGTTAAAAAGAGAAAGAAAGTTGGCTATGGTCAGGGCCCTCCACGTTACATTTTGGGGCCTGTGACTAAGTGCTCGGAGTGGGCCCCCATCCCTCGCTTGAAAAAGAAAATTTTAAGTTAAACCATGTTATATTCGTCGGCCACAATTGTGCTTAACGAATTGGTTTGTTCATTAATGCGGGGCTGCTTAAGTTTGAAGGCGTCTGTGCCTAACAGGTAGACTGGTTTGCACTGCAGTGCTCCTACTCTCTGTTCATTGCTATTGGATTGGAGTTATTTGTTGGAAGTATAAAAAAAAAATGCACAATATGCACAAATCGAGTACATTACTTATAACTTTCCTAACTCATAATTGGAATAAATGTTTCAGGCCGTGCGCACCACTTGAGCGACCCGGCCAGGGTACCATGGGTCCACCTGACCCCACCTCCCCCTTCCCGTTGTTGGCGCCCTGACTATGGTTTTTGAAACAATTTTAGATAAAAATAAAAAATAGCATTGCGTCTCGATGTGGGCATTAGCGCTGGCAAGTGTTGACTTTGGTTCAGTTAAACCTTAACATAAACATCGAACGATTTTGTTTTGTGTTTTATAATAGGTTTATACATCTTAAGTCTTCGTCGAGCCACCGAACTTATTTTAGCAGTAGGAAATTCTGCTGTTTGCTCGTGTTTTCACGTTCGTTGTTGTAAATATTCTGTACTTTGTTGCATTATTGAGGCAAACTTCTGTCTGTGCCTTTAAAATAGTATAGAGATTAAATTGGTTCCTCCTTATATTTCCCCAAACCAACAGAAGGCAAGTATCACGGTTAAACTACAACTGTCTGCAAAATTTCAGCTTTAGGCACTGCGCTTAAGAATTTATTTTCATGAAATTATCTAGTCACTAGTAATTAGGCAAATATCAATTTTAACCCCACCCCCATTTTTTTTAGCAAGAAAAAAAATAAGCTGTGTCTCTAATGGGGACTTTTTTTTTGGTGTCAAGTGACTGAAGTCTCCGCATCAAAGTTTGTCTTTTACTGTTGCAGTTATTTTTCCTCAGAGCCTGAAAACTGGCAGACTTCTCTTATGCACATATATTATCTGGACTTGATATCATCGCTGAATCTTGGCAGAAGACACACTGGTGTATGTCTTAAACTGCCCAAAAAATGTTGTATAACAATACTTTCTGTATGCGTTTTAGTCTTCTGTACAGCCAGCCGTACCGGTTGAGAAGACTATTGCAACGACTTTGTCCATTCGTCGCTTTTTTCAACTTCGCAACGGTACCAAAAATTGACGACCACTGTTTAAAACGTTCGATTTAGTGTCAAAAGTTAAATAACATGGCAAATTAAAACATCGTTACTTCCTTATAGCTAATAGACTTCTTCGACGTAACTAAATTAAATAATATTTGATCGACGAATTGAAATCCTAAGGATAACGCTGCAGCCGTAAAAACAAAAGCATTTTTGCTTCGTTTAAAATAGTCTTGTCGCATTGTTGCATGAATGAATGGGCTTACCATCGAACCAGATTCTCCATTAGGCCTATCTGCTATATACTTACGAAATAAAAACTATTAAAAAAAATTAAGCTTAAAAATGAAAATTGGGCCTAAAATCACGTTACCACGGCAACGTCATGTTGCTAAGTGTAACACCTGGCTTCATCAATAGCATCTCTCCCGTCACTGCTCTACTACCACTGATCTATAAGAGGCTAAGTTGCGTGTTACGTTTAACACTGTAACTGTGTCCCCGAAGGCGCACCGTGTAGTAAAAATGAATAGGAGTACTATACAAATAAAATCTCCGTTAGCTGCTACTTACGAAATTAAAGTTCCAGGTAACAATTAGTCCTAAAGTTGTCAAATACGCCTAAAATCTAAAATAAGCTTAAAAGCTAACACATTTTTAACCAGCAGTTCTGATGGTTACTACTTTTAGATTATATAATGGTGATAGCTGTTGCAATGCGTGATAGAGGTGTGCGCCTCACCATTGGTAGTGGCAGAAATGTGCAGAAGAACGGATGCGACTAGGTAGTCGCTGTAGCCGCTTGTTTTTTTTTTTATACATGCAGTCTGCTGCACAGAAAATAAAACAGTTATTGTTAACGACTGTACGACATGAACTTAGTAAGCTGTAACAACGTTAACCAGAAGAAACCATGTCCCCTCTGTCAAAATGAGATTGGATCACCATTCGTGTAGACCTGACAACGCATTAAGTTTCTTCCTGATATATCAGGATTTGCTCGATTTTTTTAAAGTTATTTACGGGAATTTTTTTTCTACCCCACTTTGCTGATATTTACCAGTGCACTGTCCGCAGCAAAGTTTTGCCAGGGAAATTTCCTACCCTGTATCATGCTAGTTTGGAACCTGTTGGGCTGAAAGTGCAGAATAAAAGCCTAAGTCTACGTGCCAACAGCTTGCCCTCGACTAGTAAACTTTCAAATTTTGTTTCAATTTAAAAGGGTTATTATCTCTTGGAAACCTTGTGTCGGTTAAAGTAAACTAATGCTCTTGCAGGTGAACTAGCATTCAAATTTAAATCTTGTTTAACATTCCGTAATAGAGATAATTCTAGTAAAAGAGTGGGTATTTGAACTGGGAAATCTTCGACCACAGCAGAAGAGAAGCCTGGTAGTTGTGCGGTGTCTCAAGCTCTAGTGCAGTCTTTGCTAGGATCCCCAGTCCAGTTGCTGACTAAACTAAAATCGGGGTCAACCGTGGACCAACGCAAACAGAGCTCAAAGACTAATCACGGACTACTTACGAATTCAGATATTCCTCCGCTTTGTTTACGTCTTCTTGGCTTAGCTTAGGCTAGCGGCCAAATGAAAGGGAAAGCAACTTGCAATATTTTTAGACTCGAATAATGTTGTTTTTTATCATTGGTGATAATAAATAGGGAAGGGGAAAATGGCCAGGTGAGGGAGGGGGGGGGGGAGGGGAACGGTTGCACTTTGATTTTTAAGTGTTTAATTAGTTTATTAAAACCTTAAAAGCAAGGAAATTGGACTTTTGAGTGATTCTGGTAGCAAGAACTTACAATCGTTTTAAATTAGGATTAATTTTTTTTACAGGCTATTCATAACCGGGATGAGCAACGGAGTGGGAGGGCTTTGGTTTTAACATTTTACGTATTCTTTACGTTGGTTTCGTCCTTTTTTTGTTTGTTTGGTTTCTTTCTCTTTTATTTTGCTTTCGTTCATTGTTATAATCTGCGCTATACAAATAAGAACGTAAGCAAAATAAAAGGGAATGAAAGAGAAAAAAAAAGAGGACGAAACCAAAAAAAAAACTATTAGTTTATTAAGACCTTAATTAAAAAAAAGGAAAGTGGTCTCTTTAGTGAATCTGGAGGCAACAATTTACAATCATTTTGGAATCAGATTAGGCTATTTTTTGTTATAACAGGTGGTTAATAAAAAAGGAGGGGAAGTAGGGAGGGGGTGTTGGGTTTTGGTTTTTAATATTTTATTAGTTTATCGAAAAAAAAAACCAAGGAACTTGGTCTCTTTCCTGAATTTGGTGGCTCTGAAAAGGGCTGTTTTTTCAATCCACTCAAAGCAGAGTCACTTTCCTCTTCCATACTTGAATCTTCGTCACTTGATCCATTAACGGTAAATTTAAGTTTCTCAACAATAATATCAGACAAGCCGTCTGATTTCCACATTGCTGACTGCGTGAAGTCGTTGTAAATTTTCAGCCGCGATCGTTTACCGACGGAGCCACGACGCCTTTTCCCGGGAGTTGTCAAGCGGCCCGCACTTGAACGGAACTCGGCCTTTATACTGAAGATGGAAGTCTTCGAAATTCCAGGTAATTCTGCTGTTTCAGCTACAATGGTCTTCACGCTTTTAAGTGGATCCTTTTGCCGAAGTTTGCTGTACACATTCAAAACCGTCGGCTTCTGAGAGCTTGTCAAAGGCTTTCCTGCAGCCTGGCGCTTGAAAAACGTGACCGGAGAGGAAGCAGCCATCTTGATTTTGGTCGATTGGCGGAGAAAAACGCAATATTTTGGCTTTTAATAAACTGCAGTGTATGAGTAATTTGTGTCGCTGCAATCAGGCTTACTAATCCACATTATTCATATGAAAGTTTGTTTTGGGCGATTAGCTATTAATAACTAATGTAATAACGTTTTTACATGCGCACTATTTCTCTTTGGTGCAGGGGTGAAGCATCGCGTGGTAGTGATTCGGCCACCTACCTGTTCGCGTTGGTCCACGCTTGACCCCGATTTTAGTTTAGATTGAACAGCTATTTTGACAAATTTGTGATTGGGTTCAGACAAAACCTGGAGAACCTGAAAATCTCGGGGAAAACGAAAATGGGATGCAAGTTCAGGAAAATAATTTTTTTTTTAAATCTGGGAAGAGACTAGGAAATTTGAAAAAAATGCCTTGGAGTCTGATCTGTAAGGTCCATTAAATTAGCAGATCAGAAACAAAATCCTAGGTAGGTAGCAATATTTAAATTTGTGCTTCAATATGTTCAAGTATTTTGGCTACAACTTTAATAAATCAAATCTTAAGCTTGTAACAAATATCTGATGAAAATGCATTTAATCCTGTCTGGACTAGTCTGAAAATAGCTATTTTCTGGGACGTTGGATTATTTCCGTACTAATATTAATACAAACATTAGCTGCTTCCTGTTTCCTAAACTAAACATCTTGTAAACACCTGGAAATTGCCATTGGATGCACATGGAAAACCTGGAAATGTCAGGGAAATTCAGAATTAAAAATTGTCTGAACCCTGTGTGAACAAGTTTCAACTTGGAATAGGATCACAGATTGAAACTTGACGTTAAAGTTTGAATCGCAAGCATGGCACGAGCGCACATGAATTATGTAACAAAACACAGAAGCTAGAAAAAACACTTCTAAAGGTAGCCAATAAGTCTCGCTATTCAAACTTCACTCATCTCCTCGACATTGAAAAGAGCTCTTTTGTCTGTCTTAAAAGTTGTAAGTGCCTGTCAATTAAATTGTTAAGCTCTAGTGACGGTAAAAATAGTTTAAATGTTCTTTAAAGTTGAGGCCCAAGCACCTGTTCGTCTTGGTTCATTTATTGTTTTGACTGCTTTTAAATGCAAAAAGAAATAGGTGCAATTAAAATTTGCCATTGTTTTTAGTAGCTAGAAAAAAAAGATTTTCTTCTTGATTCAATTTCCAACCTGAGTTTTAGTGATTTTTTTTTTGGCTTTCGTGTTTACCTTTTTCAAACCTTTTTTTTTGTCCCTTTTTCAGACTTTTAGGCGCGTATACATTTTTTTTTTAAAGGTCATATACCTCACTAATTTCCAGCATCCTGCTCGAAATAGCTTTTGTGACATTTACATAGGTCTCGTTTTTGACGAGGAGAAATAGGAAAATGAATAACTTTGCAACATTTACACACATCTGAACTAATGTTGCAAAACTGCTGAGTTGTACAGGAAAGCCAACCGGGAGGAATGTGCCTTAAACCTTCAAGCCCTTCTCGGGAACGGCCTCGCTGTCAAAATTACGGCACTTTTTTTTACAAAAAAAAGGCGTGGGAGGGGGCACAAACCCTGATATTGGAACCAGAAACCTGGGGGGGGGGGGGGGGGG